>JANAVB010007798.1:2862296-3104966 GCA_029216955.1 Iris pallida | reverse complement strand
CCATTTTATATGGTCACCAAGCTCAATTGCAACATTGAGCATTCAAATGGATGCGAGATACAACCCAACACATTCAACTGAATGCAAGATGCAACCCGACACTTTGTTCCCTTTAATCGACCAGATATTGAAAGACATTGAATTTGTTAACAATATGTTTAGTGGAATTAAGATATTATATATAGCACACTAGTTGTATAATTGTTGAGAATTCTTACAAACTACACTTTTCGGAGTTTGGGATGATCCGGATAGTCGAATCATGCATCGGACAGTTCATCCCTGCCAGCCGGCCGATATAATCCTAAGCCGCTCATCAATTCTTCATTAGAGATGAAGAGAATGAATGGCAATGGTACTCAAACCATCTTCTCCTCTCTCTTTTTCCAAACACAATGTGGGATGAATGCAATGGTATGGGAGTTCCCTAACATTCTCGCATGCTCCTATCCTCAATTTCCTATCTACACAGCATATGTGCTCGGGAAAGTTGGGAAATGTAAACATGCACTTCCAAGCACCTGTCACTATTGGCCACCATGCCTACAGTAACCATCGGACCCAATCCTCCACATATGGGCCCGTCAAATCGTGCTCCTATCTTATATTCCCATGTGCATTGAGAATTGAGATCAATGTTGTAAAAGACCGCCGACAGTTGGACCGGGTCCAACCGGTTTAAACCAAAAAATCGGTTCGGTTCGACTAAAACTGGATCTTTTAAAGAACCGTCGGTTTTTTGTCAAAACCGGATTCAACCGGTGAACCGGCCGAACCGGTTCACAATTGAACCGGCCAATTTTGTTATTTTTTTATTGTAAAAAAATTCAAAATAAATTATTATGTAAATTTGGACCATTTGATTTTTATTTGGTTTTAATCGACCTTATAGTTGTAAAATTAAACCGAACTACATACTTATGACCAAACCAAACTAAACAAAGAAGTAAATATGGATATTTTACCTATTTGAACCAAACTAAACCAAGTCTATTGAACTCCAATTGAACCCCGGTTGAATCCGGTCCGACCTATACCAAAAAATTTCGGTTCGATCATCGGTCTGATTTTTAAAACATTGATTGAGATGCGCCATTCTCCATATCAATCTGTTTATTCTCTTTTTATTACCAATTATACTTAGAAAAGGACAGGGAGAGTCTAGCTCCCCTGAAAACATCCACGTAATAAGAAAAAACGAGCATGATCACGAGAGTTAGAAAAAAGAAGAAGAAGAATATAACGTTCCATTCAAAATATAGAAACTATTATTACCTTCACTTTTTTTTAAAAAAACTAACAACTATCCCCATTCTTCGTAAATCACCCAAAATTTCGATTAAATAGTGGGGGTATATTAAAATTTTATTTCTTCCATACGAAACATTTGTTAGTTTTTTTAAAAATGGAGGTATATGCTAGTTTCTTTATTTTGAACGGGAGTATTTGCTAAAATATCCAAAAAACATATAGTACAAATTAAAGATAAATATTCATTTGTTTGTGTGTCTAGCTATTTAGATAATAACGAAATTCCGTTCATGAATTTTCAGCATTTTTTCTTTCTTTTACCATGATAAGGAATTCAATTCTAGCTCAGCAACAAACATACTCGAGCCAAATATTCAAGGTTCCCAAACTTAGATAACTAGTCATCAATATCCTAAGAAGATGAGAACAATAAACGTCCACTTTGGACCAACTGTGGTCAAAATCGGATAAAAAGAGAGAAAATTGAAAAAGCTTAGCATTATTTTAGGTAGCAATTATTGAAATCATTTTGGAAGCTTTGGAGTTCCCGTTATGATTTTTTGGGCTTCCAAACATGCTTTTATAGTATTGTTAACATGTGTCCTAAAGACACATATTAATACATTGATAAATATATATTATATATTGGTACTTTTACATGTATATCTATCGATGCATCTTTCACTTATTAGTTTGTGTTAGACTATAAAACAAACACTACAAATTAGGTTTAGCGACGGATATTTTCGTCTCTAATTAGCTGTAAATTTGTAGTGAAAGAGTTTTGTTAACATGTGCCCTAAAGGCACATGTTAATGCAGATAAATGTACATGTTATATGTGTATTTCCACCAGCACATTTATCATTGCATATTTTACATTTATCAATACACATTTTAAGTTAAAGATGTATTGATAGATGTGCTGGTGAGAGTACGTACCCATATAAATTACACATTTATCGATGCATTAACATGTGTCCTTAGGACTCATGTTAACAAAACCCTAAAACAAATATGAATAAACCAACCAAGAGTTTGTTTCCAAAATGGACTGCATTCACAGACTAGCCTATCATATTAATGAAATTGCTTCAACTTCAAGAAAAGTATTATTCATTTTGGCTATTTTCTCAATTCCAATCAAATGCAAACTAGTATGAACTAACAACCATCTATCCATATATGGATACAACTAATAAACATCTCCAAAATAAGTAAAAAAAAAAAATTGGCTTCTATATCCTTGTTTTAGGTTTACTATGACTTTTAGTGGTCACAACACAACTTCCAATTATCTATCACACGGAGCTGGAATTAGTTTGTTATAGAGATTAGATTGTAGAGTGAGTGGGGAGAGGAGACGTAGAGGCTTCTGGAGCTTCTAGGAAGCTAGAGTGGCCTGGAGCATAAAGATTAGATAGTGAATTTATATTGTTAGATGATTTCACGATAATATGAATATTGAGGTAAATAGTTTAAAATTGAAATTAAAGAATGTTTAGATTCTCTAATTAATTTATGTGAAAAAATAATATTGTCGAACTGATCCAATTCAACTGTTCAAAGTAGTAGAAGCTCTAGTTTAATTTCTAAGTTGTCTTATGCTAAAATATAGTATAAAGGAAGAAACAAAATATTCTTCCATTCCACTCAATAATTGTCCTTATATTTAAACTTTTATGATGAAGATCACAATGATTCTGGATCATAGTTTCAAATTTAGAGTAGTGGAAAGCACATGAAAAATTTATCCAATATTTTTTCTTTGGCACGTGATCTTCCAATGACTCCGGTGTCCAAGGTACATTGGAATTTTGTTTTATTATAAGTTCAAAAACTAAGCAAGAAGAAAGCATGTACTAATATATATTTTGCTAGTCTACATTTGCGTACGTTCAAGATTGGGTTCGTGCGGAAAAACAAAATCAACACTTAAGAGATGAGGTGTCGACGTTAATGAGCTGGACTTTTAATATCTTACTATAGATAACGTTACAGGAGCTGAAGAATGAAACGGTCAAGTCTTGCAGAGTTGATCAATTTCTCTAAAAACTGAAGATTTGAAGCGAGGACTGCAACAAAGATTCAAAAAAGCTGGTAAGACCGAAATTGAGATCAAATTGAAGATAAATTTTGTACTTCACTCTTTTAGCTTTTCTAAAAATATATAAGATGTCCTTTTGTAGTTTATAATTTTGATCATCTGATTCGTGGTCTTAAAAGAGTGATTGCATTTTTCAACCAATTCTTGATTGAAGAAGAAGAAGACGAAGATGAAGAAAGAAAGAAAGAAAAAATCTCCTTTTGTAGTTTATGATCATTCAAAAGTTGCAAGTTATGCTACAGTGTACTGGAGATCTACAGTAACTCATCAGAGCATTCAAGTTGAGATGTCCTCTTGCAGAAACTCCTATGCATCCCGGCTTGCAACTTGCAGTAAAGGACCAAACAAGTTCAATTTGGGTCACACCTCTCTTCTATTTCCATCCAAACAAATTTCTGTAGCCAAAACGAGCCAGACCTGACTCCCTCCATTCTAATTTGTGTCGTACGGCCACATTCCCACTGTAATGGCCATCGCCATAAAGCTGAGGAGCCTCTGCAACCAAGCCAGCAGCACATGACTGAGCAATCTTAAATTGAGCCACAAAGTACTGTGGACACAGTTCGAGTCCTATGCTAGATCTAGGTGGTCATCGACATGCCCACATCGAGACCACCACCAGATCTTGGTTTCGTCACTAGTATATACGTGAGAGTAAACGAAAGTTTGTTTCTCCACTAATACACAAACTACTACATAATTTTGAAAAGAAAAAAAAAAAAAAAAAAGGGATCGTAGTAGCGACTTATGTAAATTTAAACAAATAGAGATGATTAGAGGGCATAGCAAGCTAGAAGTGAGAATTTCTGGGCAACAACAGTGAGTATGCGGCCAAGCCTAAGAAGCTTTGCTCTAGTTCATGACACTTCATGTGTGCTTAGCCTTCGAAGCAACAAGATCTATACTCTTTATCGCAATCTCTAATACAAACTTATTGCACCTGAAGAGTAGTAGTACTTGTATCCTGCAGATCTCGGAACGGAAAAAACAGCAAATAGAATACCAGCTAAGTAGAAAAATTCTTCAACCATAAGAACTGGGCACCGGAGACATCAAATCGTGAGTAGACTACAATCATGTCCAAGGGAAAGTCCATTACCAGTTTAAGTCAGGTCCAGTAAGTACAACTTATCCTCGCTAGGTAAAACATAGTAGAATTGACAGAATACACAATAAGATTGTATCTGTATGCATTATGCAGACGATCAGAAATATTATACATAAATCTGATCAACTATCCCTGCGTTGCTTTGAATGCAATAGTCGTTGCAGTTTTACCATCTCTGTCATCTTTGCACAGAAATAGTGGTTTCTGCGTAAATGTTAATATGATAGAAGGAACACCAACGGTCCTCCAGCCTGAGTTTGTCTATCAAGATACTTCTACTCTTGACTTCTCAAAACACCATATTGATGCAGGTAACATCTATACTGTGACTTCCCGAAGGGAGTTATCGGAATATCCAGGCGTAGAGAAGATGGGCATAGAACAGGACTATAGAGACAGCAACATTCCACTTCCTTCTGTCCTACAACCTGAAACATAAACAAGATCGATAGTAAAAAAAATAGTATTTTACAAATTGATCATTTTATAGAAGAATCCATGTCAAGACAACTTGATTAGCAAAATTCCTTTTTGTTTAAAACTACTTGAAGTAGTTCCATTGAGTTCAATACTTAAAACAGTGATCATCTCCCAAAAATGATATGTAGAACATATAAATTATGTTTCACTGCTCTTGAAGGCACTTCTCTAGTGAATCATTTTACCAACAGCTTGCACAAAGATTAGCAAGAAAAGGAAAAACAGCATTACGTGAACATATGGGGGCGGCCACGTGACAACTGAGGACGGTTCATCGGAGAAATAATGAGATTACGTAACGTTGCAGAAGGATTGCTGCCAGCAGCTCCAAAGAGAGTGCCTGCAGGTCTTCTGGATCCAGCATCAACATGAACTGGTCCTGCCTTTACTGGAGAGTTACCAGCAAGGTCAAAGGAGCCTGAACTGGAAGCTTTTTGTCTTGTTTGAGGCCACATCTCCTCTGTCTTTCCTGGAGTATCAGGAGTATAAACCGACCGATCTGCGGAATATAAATCAACTTGTATTTTGGGAGAGATTTAACAAGACTTGCATAGCTCTGGCTTTTGTTTGAAAACAAAAGGACAGTTAAATTAGACTTCTTTTCTGGAGTGGTTTAATTGCCTAATTGTTTACTTCTTATTCAAGAGGGGCTTAATATGATAATGGAACTGTTTCTCCGTTAGGGGGCATTTGGTACACACAATTTTTTTTTTTAATTCCCGGAAAATTTAGGGTGGGAAACATATTCCCATGTTTGTTTAGCTTATAAAATTTTATTCCAGGTAATTACGAATACCCGGGTAAATAATTTACCCACAAAACATGGAAATCATATCCCTTTTAGGTGGGTATATTTATATTCACCAAACATTGGGAATATAATTTTTTAGGGAATTTAATTAACTGGAATTTGATTTCCGGAAATATAGAATTTTCGACTATATAGTATTCCATGTACCAAACGTCCCCAATTGCAGTGAATCATATTACCTTGTCTAAGAGAATTTGTGCCATCCATCATATTGCCCATATTAGAAAACAAATTTGGCTCGGCTCTTGGAAAGAAGTTGCTCGCGGGTTGGATTGCCGAACGCTTTATTGATTCATACTCGCTTCTTAACTGATCATACATTCCATCTAGTTTTTCTCTGCCTGGATTCATAGACAATTAGTGAAACAATATCCTTCAAAGAATGTGAGAAAGGATGGAATTGTAGAGTTAAAACAGTGTCCTGGAAAGTTCAAATATGGGTGCAAACATTGACCTGGATTTTTCAGCATATTTTTCCTGAAGTTCTTGCTTATCTTTTGACAAGCTTTCTATCTCCTGTTCCATCATCTGCACCTTTTGGCCATTTTCTGGTACGCACCATGCACTTGCTCCAGTTTCACGGTAAACTTTTCTTGCATAGCCTCACACTTCTGCCGGCATTGCGCAACGATCTTGTTCATTTTATATTGCATTTCTAGTTCCTTTTGTCCAAGGTAGAACATGACACTTCGATATGCACTCTTCATTACTGAATGTTTATCAAGTTAAGGGATTAAAGAGGACCATGACCTTGATCCTCTTTAATATTCAAAATAACAGAAAGACATATGTAACAGTCATACTTTGGCCAGACATGGTTAACTATTCAACTCAAGTGACTTCAGAGGTGGCTTGTGTCAGAAAAACAATACCATAGAGGTTAGGATGATCTCTTTGGGACTTCAAAATAAAATTAGAAAAGAGATCACTAATCTATCACTAAGGAACGACATAGGATGCGTATTTGTGGAGACACTCCAGCCATTGCCATCTGAAAAAATAAAGAGAGAATATGGTCAGAAATGATTAACCTAGATAAGCAAATATCAAAGATTTTCTTCAGCTTGATAATTTTCTTACATTGATCCACTCATCATCCGGATTTATATCCACTGGTCGCATGTGGCTAACACGAAAAAGGCTCATTATAGTTGACAATAGTAATCAAAAGAGCACCAGCCAAATAACGAAGGAAGTCTATAGTTCAAATAAATATAAGTTTCCTTTTCTTTTTATTTCTGAATTCTGATAACATAGTTTCTGATGAATAACAACTCATTTGATGGCCATAAATAGATAGTTGTAAATAGTTCTGAAAGAGACATAATCACATAAAATGCATGGCTACTCTGCCAACAACTGATGAATAACAAAGCATTTGAATCCATCTAAGATCTGACTCATGTACAAGATGCACACCTTCTGGAGAGCACTTGGTTGCAGATTGGGCATGCAGCATCACTGTTTAGTATCTTCCCAGCATCTTCTTTGCCTTCTTCCATAGGTTAAGGATAATAAGACATATTAGATTATTAAACGCCTAATGATGTTAGTTCCAAACCACTTATAGTAACTGGATGCTATTTGGATACACAAAAGATGGCCACAGGTGGTTGTTATGGCTTGCCCTTCTAACTCCTTCCAGCATGCATTGCACCTCATTTCACCCTTTGGATCGCATCACTGAATGAGATCTCCAATTATACCTATGCTGCATATACACAAATATGAACTTGAAAATCATATTATCCAACATCCTAAAAAGAATTTCTGTTGTCTGCTTTCTAGTGGTTTAAAAGTGAATGGAATCTCAGGATATTTATTAAGTACCTCGTGTTCAGAATGAACATAGTAAAAGGACATAAATTTCATCTAGGAGGCTAGAAATTTTCTTTCTTTTTTCATTCCTTAAAGACTGTTTCATTTGGTGTCAGACTAAGTGCATGAACGGACGGGAAATAGGCAAAATTATAAAAAATCATTATGGTAGAAAGTTACAGGGAAAGGGGTTCATCATCGTACTTTAACTTTTCCACAGTAACTGGTAATGAAATAAGGCTAATTTGCAACTAGATACCTGAAATTTTACCACTGTTTTTTGCATAATAGGTATATTTTAAGGGTGCTCCATGCATAACTAAGTTGTAGAACGAAATTTATAAAATTTTAGTTTTGTAAAAGTGAACCATAGCCCATAATGCTTACAAAACTTTTTTGGCCAAAATATCTTGTGATGTAGCGTAGAATCCTAGTCCCTCTAGGATTCCTTTTCTTTTCCTCTTCCCTCTTGGATTCCTTTTTCTTTTCTTTACTTTTTTTATAATCCTATTTATGATAGGATTCTTATTTTGACTTTATCTTTTATTAGGATAGATTTTATCTTTATTTTATTAGGATTAGGTTGCACAAAAACCCTATAAATATGCACCTTTTTTATGCAATTGAGAACAACTTTTCAATAAAATTCTTCTTTAAAGTTTGAGATTTGTTCTCTTATTTTCTTGGTCGTGGACTCGACTGTTCCGTGGATTCGGAAACCCCTCGCTTTAGGTTTTCAAGCAACCTTTGTGCGGACTCCTCACAAGGCCCTCCGTCAGAGTTTTTGCGGCACCGCTTCGCTCTCACCAAGCAACGGTGGTCCAGTTATCGTCATCACCGATCGACTTGGCCATTGCCAAGCACGAAGGTAAGCCCGTTCCGCTATCCCGCTGCGTCAAGTGGTATCAGAGCCCCACAGATCGAGATTCCAATTTATTTTGGAAACCTTTGGAATCTTTCTTTTTCAAAACAACAATGGCGAAACCAGTAACGCGTGAGGAGTTTGGACATCCAGTATGTATCGTTAGGCGACTACTGTTAGCCCAAAGATTGAAAAATCACCTCAGCACCACAATGTCTTCGAATCCGATGCAAGGCCAAAGACAAGTTATGTGACATCATCATTGACAACGGGTGTACAGAGAACATTGTTTCAAGAGCAATGGTAGAGAAGATGGGACTGACCAAAGAAGCACACCCGGCTCCATATAAAATTAGCTGAATTCAACAGGGCCACAATATGGTCGTCTCAGAAGTTTGTCGCATACCCTTCTCCATCGGAAAGGCCTACAAGGATGAAGTCACGTTCGATATTGTCGACATGGACTATTGCCACATCATCCTCGGTCGGCCGTGGCAATTTGAGAAAAATATCACTTACCGGGGAAGAGAACACATATTCCTTCCTTCAAGATGGACGACGTCTCACTCTCCTTCCATTAGCATCGGATGATATTCCTAAGACCAGTCCACAACCACAAAAGGGGCTCGAGCATTCCCACAACAATTGTCCCCTCATAGCACCAGTTGTCATTGTTAACTATGAAGACAACAAGATTGCGAAGAACATATCAAGGACGGATGAACCCATTGTAGATGCTAAATTGAAATCTTCTACGCTTCAAGAAGATATGAATTTGAAGGTTTCTAATCAAGAAACAGAACCAACTGAAGAGAAGGACATGATAATCTTTGGTGAAATTATTGCGGACGCTACGAAGATGCATTTTTCATGCCCTCAAGAAAATTACCCAAAAAGACAAGATCCTCCCCGAAGATGACGATCAAGAACATGGGGTAGGATCTCTACAGAAAATTCTGAAAAGAAGTATCAGCAAAAGTTTACACGACAAACAGAGAATTTCAGTGGAGTCACCAAGACATTATTATCATCATCATTTTCATCGTCATGTTCATCGTTCTTTTCTCTTGAGTGTACGACTCAGCAAGAGAATTTCTCCTGCGACGGAGTTGAAGAATTTACCAATATTGAAAGCTCCCAATGCCAAAGAGACAAAAGCTCATGGATGTGAGCTTGTGACAAAGAAGGATGGCTCGCGGCGTATGTACATCGACAATCGGGCTATCAACCATCACCATCAGCTGCTTTCAAATCCGGATCCAACCTGATGATGAGTGGAAGACTATTTTCAAGATCCGAGAACTACTCGAATGGCTATTTTTGCCCTTCGGACTTTTGAATACGTCAAAGACCTTCATGGCCATCAAGAATCATATTTTGAAGCCATTAACAAGAAAGTTCGTAGTCATCTACTTTGACGATATCCTGATTTATAGCAAGAGTCAAGCTGATTATTTGAAACACCTCAGGAAACTTCTCAACCTTCTTCGAATTAAGAAGTGTAGATTATTTACTAACCAACTCATCTTCTTGGAATTTGTGACTAGCATCGATGGCCGCAGTGTTGATGAAGAGAAGATTCGAGCAAGCCGCGACTGACCTACACCAAAGATAATGACTGAAGTTCAAAACTTCTATGGTCTCGCCAACTCTCATTCGCAACTTCAGCATTAAGACACACATACCTCTCCAACTTTCAATGTCGTCGATCTTTACGAATACTTTTCATCTGACGAACCACTTTATTTCTGAGAAGAACTCAGGGACGAGTTCTCTTGAAGCAGGGGAGACTGATGTAGCGTAGAATCCTAGTCCCTCTAGGATTCCTTTTCTTTTTCTCTTCCCTCTTGGATTCCTTTTTCTTTTCTTTACTTTTTTTATAATCCTATTTATGATAGGATTCTTATTTTGACTTTATCTTTTATTAGGATAGATTTTATCTTTATTTTATTAGGATTAGGTTGTCACAAAAGCCCTATAAATAGGCACCTTTTGTATGCAATTGAGAACAACTTTTAATCAATAAAATTCTTCTTTAAAGTTTGAGATTTGTTCTCTTATTTTCTTGGTCGTGGACTCGACTGTTCCGTGGATTCGGAAGCCCCTCGCTTGAGGTTTTCAAGCAACCTTCGTGCGGACCCCTCACAAGGCCCTCTGTCGGAGTTTTTGCGGCACCGCTTCGCTCTCACCAAGCAACGGTGGTCCAGTTATCGTCATCACCGATCGACTTGGCCATTGCCAAGTACGAAGGTAAGCTCGTTCCGCTATCCCGCTGCGTCATCTTGTTAGGTATTGCTCCGCCTACGCGCCCGCCTACGCGCCTCACCTCCGCCTATGCCGCCAACCTCCATTGGCCACCTACTCCACCGCTACCGAAAAGCGGCGCAGAGAGAGACCGCCTACCGCCTAGGCGGGCTAGGCGGCCGCCGTTTGAATACTGGGTATTTAGTTGTTAATTGTAATAGTTTGTGATAGCAACTCTTTAATTTTAAAGTTTAGGATAGCAACTTGCAATTGGGAAAAGTTCAGGGTAGTTATTTGCAAACTAGCTGAAAATAGATGAGACAACTTGCATCAATTGTTTTCTTCTCTCTATGTTTTATTTCCCTCTGCTTTATATCCAACAGCATAACTAAAAGTCTTGTAGTAGTCAAAGGTATAGCTTAAACTAACTGTGGATAATTTGACCTTTTCTTGTGATCTGTGGAAAACTCAACTTTTATGGTATATTATCTTAAACAACTTAATAGAGCTCACTGGATAGGATCAAGATGTTCGTATCTATTTAAAATAAAAGTTTGAAATGGGATTCAGAAAACTTACATAAAAGTGGTGAATTTTCACTAACTAATTGATTCGAGAAGCTAAAATAAAAAAACTATAACTATAACATAAATATTAGTTACAATTTATCATAGAGAACTGCAAATTAACTATAATAATCAGGTTTGTAAATAATTTTCAAATTGAAATGGAGAACTGGTTAAGATCCTTGAAATTAAATAGGTTGCTTGATGGACTGTGTTAACCAACAGTATATTAGTTCTGAAGTAAAAAAAATAAGGGGAAGGTTCAAGGTTTCCAGATCAGGACAAATTAGCGTACAAGTCTGCATTGTATCACATAGCAACAATATGCAACATTGGGCAGAGACAAATAATAAGAAACGTTCTTACTTGTATAGAAACAAGAATTTTGAAAATGAACAAAACCTCAAAACGATTAGCCTCGTAAATTCAATATTATCACATGAATCCCAATTTAAGATCACCAAAAAGATCGTAGGAACACTGAAATAAATTGGTAACACCAAAAAGAAAAATCTTATTTTAAAGAACACCTGCACATTAATCAGTATTTCAGATAGGAACAGCTTAATATTTTTAGAGCAACAGGGAGAACTATAAGAACTCTTATAATCAGAAATTTTCAGCATCGAACAAACCTGCTACGAAACAAACATAATTTGTATTATCATTAACTCATGTCTCAGACATTTGAAGAACTGTCCATTCCCTTAATGATTCTCAGATCAGAAAAAAAAAAAACAGAAAAATTAGGTTTGATGTCTTTCTTTCTGGCTATGTTGCAGCACACAAGTAAGACACAACACAATACAGGCACAACAACAAGGACAGATTACATATTTTGTTGGGTAGACACGAATATGACATGACATGTAATGGACACAATGACATGGACACGGCGCAGTTTTTGGTGTATCCTAGTAAATTTTGGAGTGTATGGATCATGTGCAATATGTCTAACACGGAGACAACATGAAAATGGCAACCATTTTGGAGTGTCCGTGTTTCTTAACAAAGAGACAAAACAGACATGACAACCATTTTGGAGTGTTGGTGTTTCTTAACAGGAAGACAACACGGATATGAACCATTTGGAGTGTCCATGTTTCTTACCTCAGTGTAAACAAACATCTCATAGAGAGAGAATTGAGTCACTAAGACAAATGATCAAGGGCATACATTGAGAATTGCCAACGGAATTGGAAATTTTAGGAATTGGAACTTACTCCAACCTTGAGTAAAGTCCGGGGGGTGGGGGGGGGTGCTCTCTGTGGGGAAAAAAAAATTAATATTCAGTAGAAACTGAAGAAAAAGCTTACCTACTTAACACTCCCCAACCACCCCCAAGTTGAAATCAACACAGATTCAGATTTCATATAAGAAAAACTGTAGAGCCTAGGTTGTCAAACTGGATTAATATCATGTACCTATTTACTCGATATTATCTCATGTATATTCTCGTATAGTGTATCATAAGATGCACTTTAACATAGTCAATTTCATAGAAATTAATATAACCCTACATATATGGATAAATTTGTGTATTGAGCAATGATTAGGAGCCTCGTTAAGTGATAAGTTTATTATACATTCTACACTAAGAGCAAAAGTAAAAATAAAAATACAACATTAGCATATATGATGATATTATTCATCGTTATAGTTTAGACAATGAACTTATTAAACCCCTAGAAGATAAGATGGAAATCCCTTTAAAAACCTCAAAATTAGACAGAAGGTTCAAGAATCTAAAATAAGAGATAAATATTAAAAAGCACAATGAAATGTTCCATTTTTTGAAAAACTAGGTGCCAAGTTGGTGAAGTCTCCAAAGATGCTAGATGCCATCCTAAAGATGTAAATGTTGTCATTAGAGATGTTGGAAGTCTATGAAGAACGTCGGAAAGGAAATGTTCAACCAAAGGGTTCATTCGGAGAGGTCATTTGTAAGAGGAAAGTTGTAATGGAATTTAAAGGGTTATGTGGATATTCAGGTCGAGTTTTACATATGTAGCAACAGGTTATTACAACAATGATTTCTAAACCACTTATATATATTTATTTTTTTTCTAAACCACTTAATATATATATATATATATATATATTATATATATATATATATATATAAATGGCAATTTTGCTAAGAAATAGGAAATTAACAAGAAGTGTTATGACTCAAAAGCCTAACACTAGAGATACACATCACCCACATTACAAAACTCACCCAACACATTCGGTCAAGGCAGCCTGCTTGACTGACCCTTGGTAAACCTAGCTTTGACCCTCAGCTTAGGACTGGAACTATGCTTCTTTCTTCTAGCCCTCCTTCTCGGGGTTTCCAAGTCCTCATGATCCATCTCGTAATCCCCAAGCGGAGCAATTTGAGCCACTTGTCACTTTTTCTGGTGAACTAGAGTTCATCTCTTTGAGCCTTAGAGATTATCTTCCAGCTCACTAACATCGCCCACTGAAGTCTCGATGCAGCTACCCATTGGGTTCCAACATTTGGTAGCGGGTTGCACTACAACCCTTGAAGGAAGCTTCTCCCCATACACAAATCTCTGGTAGTCAGAGGTCGGTCTGCTCCATGGCCAGAAGAAGTCTCACAGATGGCCCTAGGAGGAGCAGGAATCTATCCCTCTGATGGACTAACAGCCGAAGGGCCTGCTAATTCCCCATGAACCTTGACATCTCCCCATGCTCTTTATCCACGTTAGGCAAGTGCATAAGATAAGTGGCCTTGGAAGTAGCATCGGCTCTGGACTCGACTTGGCCTAGGTGATTCTCACGACACGTGGAGCTGGATGGAGTGAACAGCCTGGGTACCGAGTCCTTGGGCAAATGGATAAGATAAGAAACCTCTCTCACGAAGAACTTCCATAAGCTCCTCCCTAACTCCCTCACTAGACGGGGTCGAGCACACCTCCTCAATATGACCAATGCATCGGCAAGCAAAACACGTCGGCGGAGCCCATTCAAAGAAACAGGTTGTTCAAATCTACGGCCATCGGAGAGACGGACTGGAACAGAGGTAGGCAGTGCCCGAATCAAAGAAGTACTCATGACGTACCCAAATTATTGTAAGCAGAACACGTCGACGGAGCCCATTATTGTACTTTAAGTTGAAAAATGAATAAACTTGATTTCTAATACAAAAGTACTAAATACTATATTTAAAAAGACATCAAATAACTTGTACTAGAAAATACCCATAATCAAATAAGTACTCATGACGTACCCAAAATTAAAATTGGAAATACAAATATGTAAAAATTTGGGAACTTTTGCGACAAGTACCCGTGAGTATCCAAGGAGTACAAGTATCCGACAAGTACCCGTTGGAGTACCGTGCTTCACAGAAAAGAGCTAATATTCAACAGAAATGAATAAAAAAAACTGACCTAATTTCCCTCAAAATGAATATCATCACAAATATTCCGATTTAATCAGAAAACCCCCTAGAATATCTGGAATTTCACCCCCAATTCATAAACTAACACTTGGAACACAAATTTCCTTTTTTGTCAAAAAAATCAACATGAGACATATTTCAGCTACCAATTGCTTAATCTTCAAATTAAATATCCTATAATCGGAAATTTTTCATCGAACAAAGAAAAATCAATCAGTTCACGATCAGAAGAAGAACAAAAAAACTACCTTAGATTTGTAGTCACCTCACCGAGAAGAACACTCTAACAACTTCGAATTCGCTTCTCGTTCTGAAATCTGGAAGAAATTGGAGGAAATTAGGGTTTCGAGCCTTTCTTCGCTGGAGAAACACCCTCGAAGAATCAAATCAGTATAAGTGATCCATCAATTTGAGAATTGTTAGCGAAATTTTTGGGGGAAATTTAGAATCGAAGCTTACTCGAACTTCGGAGAGAATTTGCGATCGCGAAACCCTGAAACTTTTTCGGAGGAGAGGAGGATCGGCGTTAGTGTTGGGAGGAAGTTGAGGGCTCGAAAGTGAAAAATGGCGGCAAAACCCCTCTTTTATAGGGTCCTCTACGGTGGGCCCGATCGGCACCTCATTGTCACGGACTTAGTGTTTTTGCTAGCACTTCGTCCCGTGCGGCGCACTGTTTTTTGTCCTCAAAGACTCGTGCAAGCCTTCCCGTCCCGACTTAGCTAGATCGCTAAGAAAACTAGAATAGTGGAGCAAAGATGGGACTAGTAAGAATCTCTTTATTGACTTGGAGAATGCTTACAATTTTTAGGTGGTGAGGAACAAATGAGAGCCTCCCCCTTTTATAAGTGCTCATAGAGCAATACAAGAAAAGTCCTGGAAGGAATATTCCAAGAATTATTACATTCTACCATAACTGGAATGGCATATTCTAGGTTTATTCCTTAGCAACATAAAAGGAAACTTCAAGGGCCTTCCAGAAGCTTCTTGGGCCTCCTAGAACGATCTTGGGCCTTCCGGAGAGATCCACAATCTTCTAGAGCCTTCCGCCATCTTCTAGAATGTTTTGGAAGCTTCCCGCATAACCTTGGTCCGCGAACAGGTTATGCAACTTGGCCTCGGGCGGGGTGCAACATTTGGGGCGTTACATTCTTCCCCACCTAAGGCGTTGACGCCCTCGTCAACCATGCTCGCTGAGAAACGCCTGGATCTCGGCTTCGAACTGATGCAGCGTATCAGCACGTTCCCAGCTAGACTCGCCGTAAGGTAAACCCTTCCACTGGATGAGGTACTCCACATACGGGGACACGCCTCGTCGCCGAATGGTCCTCCTGTCCAGCACGGCTTCCACCTCCTTGTCAAAGGAAGTCGTCATAGTCGCCGTCGGTCGCTTCGAAACTCCGCGCTGGGGATCCTCCAAGTCTTCATGGTACGGCTTCAAGCAACTTGCATGGAAGACTGGATGAATCTTCAGCTTGGCAGGGAGTTCAAGCTTGTAGGCCACCTTGCCTACCTTCTTGAGCACGGGGAAGGGGCCTTCATACTTCCGGATTAGTCCTTTGTGCACCTTGCGGAACACCTTGAACTGTTGTGGTTGTAGCTTCACCAGCACCATGTCCCCCTCCTTGTACTCAACTGGCCTTCGCTTCGCGTCGGCCCACTTCTTCATCTTCCTCGCGGCCTTCTCCAGAAATGCCTTGGCAATGTCCGCTTTTGTCTTGAAATCTGAAGTGAACTGGTTGGCCGCGGGGCTTCTACTCGAGGATCCCGCACTCAGCGTGTGCGGGGCAAGCGGTTGACGACCCATCACCAACTCGAATGGACTGCTGTGCGACGACTCGCTCCGTTGAAGATTGTAGCAGAACTGAGCGACGTCGAGGTGATGCACCCAATCCCTCTGGTTGGCACTCACAAAGTGCCGCAAGTACTCCTCGAGTAGTGAGTTGACCCGCTCGGTCTGCCCGTCCGTCTGCGGGTGGAAGCTGGTCGAGAAGTGTAAGTCCGTCCCGAGGATTTTGAACACTTCCGTCCAGAACTTCCCCGTGAAACGGGGGTCTCGGTCGCTGACAATGTTGACCGGGATACCCCAGAAATTCACCACGTGGCTGATGAACAGTCGCGCGACCTCCTCTGCTGTGCAGTCCGTCGAAGCAGCAATGAAGGTCGCGTACTTTGAGAACCGGTCCACCACCACGAGGATGGACCCAAGCGCCCCCACTTTCGGCAGGGCGGAGATGAAGTCCATCAAAATGCTCTCCCACGGCCGACTCGGCACGGAAAGAGGCTCCAGCAGGCCCCCGGGCTTCTGATGATCCACCTTGTCCTGTTGGCACACAAGACAAGTGCGAACATAGTCCTCCACATCTTCGCGCATGCGAGGCCAGTAGTATGCGGCCTCCAGTAGCGCCAAGGTTCGCTTCTGTCCCGGATGTCCAGCCCACTTTGTGTCATGGCACTCCTTGAGTAGCTGTCTCCGCAAGCCACTCCACCTAGGCACGACCACCATGTCGCCCTTGGTGTAGAGAAGTCCGTCTTTCAGCCAGAACCTTCTCGTCTTGCCCTCCTTGGCAAGCTTTACTATGGCCAGTGTTAGTGGGTCCTCCATGATTCCCACTCGAACACGGTCCAGAATGTCCCCCTTGAGCAAGCACACAGATGCGAGCTTGGCCTTCCTGCTAAGCGCATCGGCCACCTGATTTTCTTTGTCGGGTTTGTACTGCAACACCATGTCGAACTCGGCTAGAAAATCTTGCCATCTCGCCTGCTTCGGAGATAGCTTCTTTTGGGACTGGAAGTAGCTCGTGGCAACATTGTCCGTCATGACCACGAACTTGGTGCCGAGGAGGTAGTGTCGCCATATCCTCAAGCTATGTACGACCGCGGTCATCTCCTTCTCCTGCACCGTGTAGCGCCGCTCAGTGTCATTCAGCTTACGGCTCTCGAACGCGATGGGGTGTCCTTCCTGCACCAACACCCCACCGATGGCGAAGTCGGACGCGTCCGTGTGCACTTCGAACGCCTTGGAGTAGTCCGGTAGAGACAAGACCGGCTCCTCCGTCACAGCCCGCTTCAATGCCTCGAATGCCTCCTCGCATCGGGGCGTCCAGCTCCACGCCCGATCCTTCCGCAGCAGATCGGTCAGAGGCACTGCGATGGCGGAATATCCTCGGATGAACCGCCGGTAGTAGTTCACCAAGCCAAGGAACGATCGCAGCTCCGTCGGCTTGGTGGGAGCCTCCCACTCCCGTATGGACTGGACCTTTGTGCCGTCCATCCATATCTTGCCATGCCCGATCCAGTGCCCCAAGAACGACACCTCTTCTTGTGCGAATGAGCACTTCTCCCGCTTGACAAAGAGTTCGTTCTCCCTTAGCACCTGGAAGACAGTCTTCAAATGCTCGATGTGCTCCTCCATCGTATTTGAGTACACGACGATGTCGTCGAGGTAGACCACGACGAACCGATCCAGGTAGGGATGAAAGAGCTTGTTCATCAAAGTACAAAAAGTCGCAGGAGCATTTGTTAGACCAAAAGGCATAACCATAAACTCATATGCGCCATACCTCGTCACGCATGCCGTCTTAGCCTCGTCGCCCTCCGTAATCCGGACTTGATAATACCCCGAGCGCAGATCAAGTTTGGAGAAGTATCTCGCGCCTCCCAATTGGTCGAACAAGTCCGTCACCAACGGGATGGGATATTTGTTCTTGACGGTTACCTTGTTTAGTGCACGATAGTCGATACACAAATAAAGGCTTCCGTCCTTCTTCTTATGGAACAGCACCGGTGCACCATACGGGGCCTTTGACGGTCTGATGAATCCCGCGTCCAGCAGCTCCTTGAGTTGCTTCTTCAACTCGTCCAGCTCGGGCGGGGCCATGCGATATGGAGCCATGGCGGGCGGCTTCGTGCCCGGCTCCAACTCGATGGCATGGTCTACCTCCCTCCGTGGAGGTAGCCTCTTTGGCAACTCCTTCGGCATGACGTCCCCGAACTCCACAAGGACATCATCGATCTCAGACGGAAGATCCCCCTGCACGGGCGCCTCCTCCGACTTGAGCACAGCAAGGTAAGTCATCTCTCCGTGTCGCATCCCTTTCTTGAGTTGTAATGCGGAGAGAGCCTTCCCCTTCGTAAGCTCACCTCGTGCAGTTGTCACCATGCACGGAGAGCTCTCCTCCATGATCCCGACGACTCCCAGATGCGGCATTGGGACTGCCTTTGCCGAAGTGAGGAAGTCCATCCCGAGGATCATGTTGAAGTCGTCCAGTGGTGCTGCCGTGAGACTGGTGACACCCGTCCAGTCTCCCACTTGGATCTTCACTCCTTTGGCCACCCCCTGCACGGGGCGCGCCTCAGAGTTGACTGCCTTTATCGTGCTTGAGTCTTTTTCCAGCGCCAAACCCAAGCGTCGGACCTCCGCGTCCGAGATAAAGTTGTGGGTAGCCCCCGTGTCGACCATCGCCCTGGTGTTGTGGCCGTTGATCTTCACGTCCACGTACATCAGCTCTCGATTCGGGGTCTTGGACACTACCGCATTGCTCTTCAAAGCATTCAACAGGCGCAGGGCACCCATGTGAGCCCCCTTCTTAGGCTCCATGTCCTCGGCCTTCTCGCCTTGGACCGCGTTCACCCTCTTGTCCTTGTTCGGACAGTCTCGTACGAGGTGATTTCCACCGCACACATAGCACTCGATCTTCCGCTCCGTCGAAGGCTTTGCTTGTGGCTTGTCCTACGGCGGCGGGCCTCCCTTTCCGTTGTTCTTCTTCGCTCCCCCACCATTGAACTTGGTGGTGGTCTTTTCCTTGGGCTTTGGGGCATCGCTCCGTCGATACTCCATTAGCTTCTCGGCTGCCGCAACAGCCGTGTTTAGATCTGACACATCTTGCCTCTGCAATTCTTGTGCCGCCCATGGTTGTAGACCCTCCAGGAATGCGAACAGGCGATCCTCTTCGCCCATACTGGAAATGGTGAGCATCAGGCGGGTGAACTCCGCCACATACTCCTTGATCGTCCCGGTGTGCTTGAGTTGACGCAAACTCCGTCTTGCGACATACTCCACATTCTTCGGGTAGAATTGAGACTTGATCTCCTTCTTGAGATCCTCCCAAGTCTCGATCTTGCAGAGTCCATTTTCTATATCAATGCACCTGCGTCGCCACCACAACGTAGCATCATCAAAAAAATATAGGGACGCTGTGTTTACCTTGTCGGTCTCATCCTCGATGCGGACCGCCTTCAGGTAACGCTCGACGTTCCAGATGAAGTTATCCACCTCCTTCGCGTCCCGTACGCCAGTGAAGGATTTGGGTTCTGGATACTTCACCCTCTGCGTCGACTCCCTCCTCGGAGTCGGACCACCCGCAATGGCCCTCTCGAGGACCTCCGCCTTGGTTTGTAGCTCTTTGCGTAGTTCAGCAATCTCTGCCTTCGTGGCCTTTCGTTCCTCCTCGAACTCGGCCTGTATCTCGCGGAGATGCTCTCGGAACTCCGTCATAGCCGTGGCGACATCCGCCTCCAAACCCTGGGCGAATTCCTCGTGAGCCATTTGGTTCTGCTCCACTTGATACTCGACGCCCGTCACGCCTTTCTCCAGCATCTCAATCCGGCCAGCCAACTTGTGAGCACCCTGAATTTCGGGTTGATTTTTTTCATTTTATTTTATTTTCTGATTTATTGGTTTCGATAAATAATTTATTCTGTTTAATTTTCCTTAAGTGTACTCTTTCATGCCATTGATATTTGGAGTATCAGGGATGTCCAACTCTGGAAATCTTCTTCATGAGTTTTGGAGTGGACATGATTACCTTCATGACGGTATATAGTGTCCCATCCAAACTTGTTCCCTTGTGCTCTTTTTGCTTCGCTGAACTTCGGGTCGATTTAGACCATTTGAGTATTATTTATTCTCCCACTCTTTTCCTTGATCATTTTCAGCGCGTTACCATGACTTTTAAATTGGGAGCGCAAGACCAGTCAGTTTCTTGAAACCAACTCCTCATTGATGATCTACTCGAGACGTTCGTCACCCATGACCTTTGTGTCCCACTCAGACACGTCATTTTGAGCTCCATTTGATTCGCACAACTTTTCCGACACGTGACCCGATTTTATTTCACTCCACGGCGTCACATTCATTTTTCAACTTGATTTGTGGGTCCCCTGTCGACCAAAACCTGTCAGCCCCAACTATGGACATGGCCCACCTTGAGCCTACTGTCCGTCCGCCACTTGTGTCCCATTTATTAGAATTTCCATGTTCTACTTATTTGCCCATGATCATCGATTCCTAATTTTAATTCATTTATTGCTCAATGTCCGGTTTTGACCCAATCCGGCTCCACCGAGTCCAGCCCAGCTCCGTGTTATTCTCCATCATGACACCCTCCTATTTTATTGCCCAAAAATATCAAGTAATCTCCTACTTTTTTTATATATTTTTTTTGGAGATTTCTAATTATTTATTTTCCATTGGAATGGCCATTGCCTCTAATTATTTTTAGCCATTGATTTCTCTTGATTAAATCTCAACCATCTATTTTTCCCAACCCCCCTAGTAGCCATTGTGCCGGCCCTAAAAACTATGTGGGGAGAATCATCTCTCTCTCTTTAACATTATTTCCTTATCCTATTCTATCTCACTCATTCCTTATCCTTTTCTTTTCAACCACAAAAACAACTTCAGCAACTACTACCATCACTCCCATGCACACCTCAACCCGACAACTTCCAGCTCAATCCAACACCATGGCCGAAGCTCCTCCTCCTCGGCCATGGCCGTCGGCCACTCCATGCCACTCCACATCTCCTTCCTCATCCACCCGATCCTCCACTCCATTGGATCACCACCACCTTCAATCCCGTGACCAACCGAGCCATCAACTCCGGCGTGGCTCCGCCGCCACCTCCTCCGTTGGCCGACCACGTCGTGCCCACCGCCACTGGCCACGCGAGCCCCCTCTCGTCGCACCTCCGCGCGCAGCCCCGCGCGGCGGAGGAGAGCAACAGCAGCTGGTGATTTCTTCGCTCCGTCGCAATCTCGGTATATCCACCTTCGCTCATGTCAATTTTCGTCCGTTAATTTTGTCGTTTGATACATCAAAACCGGCCACCAAGTTGACCGTTTAAATTGTATTAAATTTGGACAGTTTCGCGGGGCCAACTTCGTCAGCTTGTATCTCCTCCACCGCAGCTCCGTTTGGCGTGCTACCAGTTCCGGTACGAAGCTGGTATAACCCTCTTACTACCCCTCCAGTTTCGTTTCATTGTGAGCTTGTTTGATTGGTTGAATTCGACGCCAAAGTTGGCCGTCCGAATTCGTAATTTCCAACTTGTAAAATTCTATTTTTGAACATGGGACTCCAGATTTCATTTCTGACACCACCATTAGACTTGTGGCGTCGTTCTGGCATATTTTCATATAAAATTTGTTAGATTTGGAGAACGTGGACCCGGGCACGTTTTTCGGTGCAAAGCGGGTCCCACATTCTGGGTCAACAGGACTTTTTGACGACGGGTCAACGGAATCCAATTCCGGATATACCGTTGAGTTCGTATCGTCATTCTGGACTCGTTGACATATAATTTGCTAGGTTTTGGTAGACATTGGATCGGACACACATTTCGGTGCAAGTCGTATACCAATATCCGGGTCAACGGGTCATTTTTAGATCGGCTCATCGGAATCCAATTCCGGAGATACCGTTGAGTTCGTATCATCACTCTGGACTCGTTGACAGGTAGTTTGCTAAGTTTTGAGAACTTTGGCTCCGGCACGCATTTTCGTGCAAATCGGAATTCCAAGTTCTGGTCAACGGGCCAAATTGAGATCGGGTCAACGGAATCCAATTCTGGAGATACCGTTGGGTTCGTATCGACATTCTGGTTGCGTGGACATATAATTTATTATATTTTATAGACTTGTTTTCTTGTACGTTTTTCGGTGCAAAACGGCTCCGACACGGACACCGTTTTGACCCGAAATTTCCTTTTTGCCCTTGTGTCCAAATTGGACCGTTGGGTAGGCTATCCTAGCTAATTTGACCATTCTGGACATGTTGACGATGTTCATTTCATCGTCCGATAATGTTTGTTGATAATTTCTCTGAGTTTAACCTTTTTATAATTAATTAATAATTAATTCATATAATGTTCGTATTTCGGGATTAGTACAACGAAACTGAGATCAGCCAATTCCAGTGATCTCACATCGCTGAAATTGACAAGTTGGATACGTGGATCACTATAATAAGATTATCAACCTTACCGATAATCTTCTTATCTCGATTTACGTGTCGTAAGTTTCGACGTACAAATAACGAAGTACACTTTATATTAGACTAGAATTGACCCAGTTTGACCAGAGTTGACCAGTTGACCCAAAGTCAACTGTAAGTCAACACTTGACCTAGTTTGACTAGATTATTGACCGGAGTCGACCTAGAGTTGTTTTGACTTAGAAGAACCTAGAATAATGTAGATTGATTATAGAGATTCATTTATTACAACTTGAACACCTTGTAACCTGTGTTGCTTTAAATAGGACTCTGTGGCTTCAGTGGGACCTCCTATACTTATCAGCTGTTCAGGTTAACGAGGCGAGTACATTCTCTGACCGTTTCATACTTGTATGGATTTACATTCTTGCTCTAGATTACTGTACTTGATGCTGACACGACTGTTATCACGGATTGGTACTATATGGATCTTCTTTTGAGATGTTATCTCCTTGTATTCACTAAATACATATTGTGACGTGCGTTTCACTTCCATATTGTATTTATTGAATACCCATATCCTTGTATACTCATTGTGCATATTGTACTCTCATTATCACATGAGCCCCAGGGATAGACCATTGTACACTATTGTATAACATTGTACATCCATTGTATAACATTGTACACTATTGTATAAGATAACGTAACTGGAGTAGATCCTTGTGTATTGATTAGGGAGGGGGAGTATAATTGGTTATGTACTCAAATCCTATTGTACAACATTGTATAACTATTGTATATGTCTATTGTACACCCACGTACAATGGAGTTACCATTGCATTTTTCTAGCCCGTTTACATAACCAGATTGTACTCTAAATCACATGTTCCTTACAGTTCTTACTTATCATATTTAGATATTTCCTGTTATTAAATCTCTACTGTTTTCTATACATTCTTCTTTCAGCGTTTCATGTACTTTACTCTATTGCATGCTTTATATTTCCTAACTCGATATGAACTGCGTGAGATATTTTGTGCTCGCTCCCGTCCTGACTGGACCTGTTGATAAATTTTACAGATAGCCTGGAGGTGCCTGCTAGCCTAGAGGAGACACATTAGAGGTTGTTTAGGTAGTTATTTCATTTTGTCTGGAGTTGTATTTTACTTTGTGGATTACTGTATTGAGTTTTGAGATGTATTTATGGATTTATGTATCATAGACACTTAGACTTCTATCTCCTGTATCTCTTTTGGATTTCATGTTTTATCTATCTTTATCATGCTCTACCTTAGATGTGATTGAGATTGTATCTGCTATGTCACCCCCATTCGGGGAGTATAAACTGTTTAGTCTTATACTGTTAGATGCATTGAGACATAGGACAGCGTTCTACCGTCGACACTGCGGCGTAGGCTGGGCGTTGTTACGTTCTCGTGCCCTAACTCTAGGGCGCGGGTCGTAACACAACTCGCCAAGAGCCTGTTCCACCGACGGTTCCTTGCTCTTGCCCTTCCTCGAGGTCTTCGCCTTCTCCTTAGGCGATGAGGGTTGTGCGGGCTCGTCGTTGATGATGGCTTCGGTCGAAGACATGACGGCGATCGAACCTTTGCTCTGATACCACTTGTCACGGACTTAGTGTTTTTGCTAGCACTTCGTCCCGTGCGGCGCACTGTCTTTCTCCTCAAAAACTCGTGCAAGCCTTCCCGTCCCGACTTAGCTAGATCGCTAAGAAAACTAGAATAGTGGAGCAAAGATGGGACTAGTAAGAATCTCTTTATTGACTTGGAGAATGCTTACAATTTTTAGGTGGTGAGAAACAAATGAGAGCCTTCCCCTTTTATAAGTGCTCATAGAGCAATACAAGGAAAGTCCTGGAAGGAATATTCCAAGGATTATTACATTCTACCATAACTGGAATGGCATATTCCAGGTTTATTCCTTAGCAACATAAAAGAAAACTTCAAGAGCCTTTCAGAAGCTTCTTGGGCCTCCTAGAACGATCTTGGGCCTTCCGGAGAGATCCACAATCTTCTAGAGCCTTCCGCCATCTTCTAGAATATTCTGGAAGCTTCCTGCATAACCTTGGTCCGCGAACAGGTTATGCAACTGGACCTCGGGCGGGGTGCAACATTTGGGGCGTTACATCAGGCTCTTGCAACTTGACAAGACGATTCAAGCTCATGTTTTACTCTAAATTTTTTTCTTTTATTTACAAATTTATTATTCCAAATATTTACTTGAAGGCATTTCATACATTTGGTAGAAAGATTTGGACGGTCAAAAAAGTTGGTAACATAAATTCGGGACACAAATTATATGTCGTAAATTGATCCTAAGACAATATTATAAATACTACATAATATTGTGTGCACTCACTAAAGTTGGTTTTGAATGGATGGACGAGAGGCCTCCATACCAGTGCATTCTATGTATTGATACCCCACTAGTTTATATGCAGGATGCAGGTAGTAACTAGGGGTGCAACTCGGGCGGGCTAAACCCGAACCCGATCGGGTAAACCCGTTAATGGGTTGAGTTAGGGTTGAAGATATTCGGGTTCGGACTTGGGCTCGGGTTAAAATATTTGAACCCGATCAAAAATCGGGTTGGATATCAACATAAGATATTCCTTAATATGTTTAAAGATAGATTATTAACTCAAGTATCTAAATGACATTTTATTATATAAGACTCTAACCTAATCAGTCCCTTCAATGTTGCTCTATGGATTTCTTAAAGGAACTCGTGGGCCACTTATATCGAGAACTTATATATGAACCAAGGCCCTACTCCATCCTGACTTCTCTTCCACAATGGGCTAAGCATTTGCTCACAAATATGTGTTTGGTAACCCGAAGATCCCGAAACCCGACATACATATAATTTATATATATATTATTTCATACTACTTAAATAAAAAGTCTAAATTATAATTTTTTTCACCCGAACTCTTCAATTCCTTGTCCTAAATCTCATTTCAGTTTTATTTTGTAACGATTGAGACTTGATTGCTATTTGATTATGCATTTAATATTACTCTTGTTTAAAATTATTTCAAATATCATATTAGAGTCCGATAAACCCGATGGACCCGACCCAACCCGATCCTCCGGACTTGGTCTTGGGCTTCATATGTTGAACCCGAAGTCGGGTCGGGCTTGGGCTTGGGCTAGGCTTATGATCTATCGGATTGGGCTCGGGTTGACCTCAAACCCGACCCAACCCGCCCGAGTTGCACCCCTAGTAGTAACTCGTCCGGTGTAGAGCTCGCTTGGACGTGTCGAGGTATTGATTTTCCTTGACTTTTCGAGACGTACGACCGCGTTGAAGGCTTTGTTCGTATAAAGGAAATAATGTATGGACATCATATGTTGTATATCATTCTCAAGTTGTAAGCCCAAGGACATGATTGTAAGAGAGAGGGAGAGATTGAGTAAGATTATTTATAAGGGCACATCAAAAGTTGATCAGGGCTAGCCCAGGATTGAGGAAAAATTACTCAAGCTATTCCATTTTCCTACTTATTGGGTTGCCCCCCCTGTCACGTCCCAGAACCAGAATACTGGAGAGCGAGGGAATGACTCAGCCAGCTACGTATTACGGGTAGATGAATACCGTATAATACGATCAATGCTGTTTAATAAGACGAGGGGGTGCATACTACATAAAAGTCTCACTATGGTCACTTCACATCTATTGTCTCAATCATTCAAACAAGAAACAGAAATAGAGAACATGTGAGATAAAGCAGTAAGGCGTCCCAAATGCTCAGTCAAAATGTTCTTGATATCTGGCTTTACAAAACATAGCCAGATGATGTGGTAAGTATACACAATTGTTATCAGCTGCAGCCTGACTTAGTTACAATTATGCAAAAGTAGGTACAAGATAATCCGACTAACATGTCGGTGCCAAACGGCAAAGTATAAAGTAATTCACAAAACGAGCGGGGAAGTAAGAAACCCACTCGAGTCCTCCTGCGATCATCCCTCTAGTATTGACCATCTTGGAGGTAGAAGTAAGCTGGATCCTCGGGGACCGGCTCTAAATCTGGCCATGCAAAACCAGAGAGGTTAGACCTCTAATAGCAAGTACCGCAAGGAAGCACGATATGAGGAATGAAGCCAGTAATGATAATAGATCTCTGCTATCTACCAGGATTCACATAACATCATGACACTTCGAACCAACCTCCCAACCAAACAAGGACAGAAGTTGGCTCGTCATGTCCTGACATTCTGATCATCTCAGTTAGGTAACAGAGTAGGTACAGTACACAAACAAATCAATTTAAACGGCCATACAACTACTACGGCTTACTATTGTGAGTTCCAAGTTATCCTGAAATTATGCAATAAAGGATCCCTCAGTTCTTACTATGGGCAAGCAAGGCTAGTCTACCCAGTCAATCAATTGCGCCAATCATGAATTAGACGAGTCCCAGCGGGACGCTCGTCGTTAATATACCATGTACAATTAAATAATATAAGCAGATACCGCTCCCTGCCCGTGTGGCAGATTTGCAGTATCTGTAGGAACCAGCCGGCCTGTCAGGCACTTAATAGTCCCAAGAGGGCTGCCATGTAAGAACTCGGGAATCCGTTCTCTCCATGCAAT
The DNA here is from genome assembly GCA_029216955.1 of Iris pallida. Classification (NCBI taxonomy): domain Eukaryota; kingdom Viridiplantae; phylum Streptophyta; class Magnoliopsida; order Asparagales; family Iridaceae; genus Iris; species Iris pallida. The sequence goes on along the minus strand of JANAVB010007798.1, from coordinate 3,077,475 downwards.
CATTATTTTATCTAACTTAATAGTCTCTACGTTGAGTGAAGTCCCATGCCGTGGATCATGGTCATTCAAATGAGTACTTTCGTACGGGGTACGATATGCACAACTCTACAACGATACCCGTACGGTCAGGTTGTAGGTCTTACATAGCGTAATGCAACAATCAAAACTAACCACGGAATAATCATACATTGACCATAAAGTACACATACTGCTTTGATAAGATAAATAAATAAATAAATAAATAAATCGAAGCATGCATGTGCCTGTAGGCCAATATTCGGGATCAGCCAGTCGATTACCATAGTTCGTGTCTCATTGTTTAATTCAATAAGACGACTAGCCAGCCTCTTAGTTCCAACTAGGAACGCATGATCAATTTACTAAATCAAGATAACAATCCCTGTTTATTAATGTCAAGACAATAATTAATGTTAATAAAATGCCAAGTCAATCAATCAATGGTGATAAATATCAATCAATGTCAATTAATGCCAAAATAACAATTTATGTTTAATTAATGCCAACTCGGGACATAATCAGCCAAAAAGGGCATTGTGGGCAGCCATAGGCAGATGCCTATTTATGCGGCTAGGCAGGCCGGGCTCCATCTATGCGGTCTGGGAATAACCATTCATATGGGGCTCAAAGACAAGCCTATGCGGCTGGATGCAAATAAGCTTTATGCGGCTAAGATACAATGGGAGTTCATGCGGCTGCGGATGACTAGCCTCATGCGGCTCGGGTTTCGAATTCATGCGGCTGCAAGCAACGCGCGCCCATGCGGCTCGGGTTTCGAATTCATGCGGCTGCAAGCAACGCGCGCCCATGCAGCTGAGAAATATCTCATGCGGCTACGGATGACTGGCCTTATGCGGCTAAGAATCGTCAGCGCCATGCGGCTGCGGGTTTCCTGAGTCCATGCGGCTAAATAAGTCGTGCGGCCAGGATATATATATATATATATATATATATATATATATATATAAACTTCATGCGGTCGAAAATGTCGACGGGTCATGCGGCTAATTAAGTCCAAGCTTATGCGGCTGGAAATGTAACATGCAGCCAGGCGCTGCATGCGGTCGAACATTCCATGCGGCCAGATACTGCATGCGGCTCAAGAATGACTTGCCGCATGAAAACTCATGCGGCTAAGTATTGTACTTCTTCTCCACTATTCTGAGAAGAACAACCATGAAGATCTCACTTCCAAGCTCCATAAATCCTTCATTCCAAGCCCAAATCTGGACTTTCATAGGTCAAAATGGGGTAGAACGAAATTCTCTAAAACCTGGAACCATCAAAACTTGGAAATAACAAAGTTACTAGATCAAAACCTAAGAAATCCGAAAATGCACAAAACTTAGATCTACAAGAGATGAACCATGGAAATTGAAAATATTAATTACTAAAGAGGCTCAAAATCAAGTAAGGAAGATGATGGAACAATAATAATGGTGATCCATCAAGAAGCAAGTTGGCACTTGCCTTGGCGGCTGGTAGGTGGGAGAGGAGTTATGAGGAAGAAGAAGACTAATGGTGAAGTAATGAAGAGAGAGAAAGGGGTGGGCTTTAAATGGAAGGGGTGGTGGTAGGTAGGGGTTTGTTTCGGTTCATGATGAACCAACTTAACTAAACCAATCCAAGCCGAACCCAAAGTACAGCTAAAGCAGAGTATGAAAGAAAAAAAATAAAATACAGAAATAAAATGCAGAAATAAAATTAATATGGAATTAAAGGAGTTTAACTACAGAACAATACATGATAGTTATTAAATATATTAAAGCAGTATATGTCTAAAAATACGTATTCTGGGAACGGGAAGTGACACCCCCAACAAAAAAAAAATTCCAAATTTCACTCTCATTTGCAAATTTCACTCTCTTCCAAAACTCTAACTTTATTCCTCCTCCTTCTCCTCCTCTTCTTCTTTTTCTTCTTCTTCTTCTTCTTCTCCACCATTTTCCACTCCCCAAACTATACATCTTCTTCTTCATCTTCTTCTCCACCATTTTTTCACTCTTAACCCTAGTTTTCTTCTCCATCATTTTCTTCAAAACCCTATTTTTCTTCTCCATAATTTTCATTCTCATCATTTTTATTCCTCACAAAGAATGCATGAAAATAAACTCTAACATGTTTATTTCATTCTTTCTCACAAAAAATGCATGAAAATAAACCCTAAAATGTATATTTCACTCTATTATCAAGATAGAAATAAATCCTAACATATGTTTTTCATTCGGCTATTTCAATTTCAGGACTGCCATAATTTCTGGCAGACCTTAATACTTCTAAGACTGCCAGAAATTGTGACAGTCCTGCTGTATAACAAGTTCCTTTCAGGACTGCCATAATTCTTGACAGTACTCAATACTTCTAGGACTGCCAGAAATTGTGACAGACCTATTGTACAGCAAGTCCCTTCCAAGACTGCCATAATTTCTGACAGTCCTCAATACTTCGAGGACTGCCAGAAATTATGGCAGTCCTGATATGGACTTGCTCAACAAATCAATTTCTTCTAGAATTAGGGTTTCATCCATAATTTTTTATATTAATGAAGAAAATTTGATTATTAGATTATTAGATTAATATATTTAATAGATTTGATAATCAAATTTCTTCTACAACTAGGATTTCATCCATAAACTAAGGTTTGGAGAAAAAAATATAAGAAATTATAAGAGAGCAAAAAAATAAACTAGGGTTTGGAGAAAGAGATATTATTTTTGTTTTTCTTTCTTCTTGTTCTTGTTCTTCTTTCTTCTTAATTGTTCATCTTCTTGTGAAGAAGGAGAAGAGAGAGAGAGAAAATAAAAAGTTGACTTATATACTTACATTTGGGCTAGCCCTGAGTAAGTTTTTCAATAGCAAACTTATAATATAAACCAAAGTTAGATTTGGGCTAGCCCTGATCAACTTTTGATGTGCCCTTATAAATAATCTTGAATAATTGTACTATTGGCCTCGAGCCCTTGTAATCATCTATTCAATCACTAAAGAGTACGCCTTGTGTTTATTTAACTTTTCTGCTTGAAGCTTTTGTGCGACTATGTCACTTGTTCAAGCGTCCGTTTTGGCAGTTGCATTCTACAAACGCAACTTAGGTTCGCACGGCATCACGTCCATGCAAGAACGATCGGTTCTTGAAAAAATGGAGCTTGACACAATGAAGAGGTCCCTCGCAACTCAGCCGTAGAGTCCTTCTTCTAAACGTAATCTGTTGAATATAGACTTGATTTCGAAGAAACCAATCCATAACAAGGAATATAATCTTGATTCAATCTGTTCCGGTCAATCAATATCGACAATGTTTCTTAACCGTGCTCCTCGCGGACGAAAACATGGCATGATGTTGGGAAAGGCACTACACTATTGGTCTGGGGGAACGATTTTCGCATTTCGTTCCAACATAGTGGTATTAGAGCTTTGGTTTCAAAACAATACCAGTACATTAGTTGCCAAGTGTAAGGTGTTGACTGACAAACCAAGTAGAAGAGATGGATAGAAAGTTGGCGTGAATGGTAAATCTAAATGGTTCCAATTATCACTATTGGCGGAGCAAGATAAAAGATTAGATGTTCGTTAATATCTTTCGGTATTTGCTTCCGAGAAACCAGTGATAAATCCGACGATGCTATAATTTTGAGCATATACAGGTGTGTGAATATATCAGGTAGTTCATGGACGAAAATGTTTATACTCACATCTTCAATATTGAGCACACAAGGATATTATGGGAGAATCTGGAATCCTTGTATATGAAGAGGATAAAGGTAAATAAAATATTCCTGATCCGACATATAGTGGGTCTTAGGTATAAGGATGGTTCGTCCATTACGGTCACTTAAGTGAGTTTCGGGACGTAGTTGTCTAGTTATCCTTTATGTGAGTAAAGTTCGACAACGAAGTATATGGACTTTGGTTGCTATGTACGTTGTCATACTCGTAGAAAATCATACGAGTGTCCATGATCACTTCTGCTCTAGAGGGCGTGGTTAGTCCGGAGTTTGCCAAAAGTGGGGTGTCGATTGAAAAGGCGAGGAGAAAATCTCAAGTCACGTCATCCACATCCCATTCAGAGACGCTTGTTTCAGAGAATCGAGACAAGTAAAAGCAGGAATCCGGACTGTGACAAAGATAACAGTAGAAAAAAGTCAAAAAATCGATACGAGAACTCTAAGTGTTACCATTGTGACAATAAGGGCCACCTCAAGCGAAATTATTCCCTTGGAAGAGAGAGAAAAATAACGACAAGGAAAAGCAAGTTGAGAACATAACAACAATCGTTTTGGCACATGGAGGTGACATTATTACTGTAGGTGATGAGGTTATCATGAACTTCGCTTGCGATGACAATTTTTGGCTGGTGGACTCAATGGCTTCGACACGTATCTTACAAGAGGGCACTATTTGTCACATACACAAAATGTGACTGTGGATTGTTAAAGATGCACAACAAAAATGTGTCAAAAACTGTTGTTATAGGAGATGTGCATTTAAAGACCAATACATGAGCAATGATTGTGCTCAAAGGTGTTCGTCATGTTCTCCATATCCGTTTCAACATGATATCGGTTGGAATGTTGGATGATGACGGATCCTTCAATCTCTTTGGAAACTATTGGTGGAAGCTTTCCAGAGATTTATTGGTAATTATCAAAAAAAGCAAGAAGTCCGATCTCTACTATATGGAAAGAGCACACGTGGAACACATGAGATAAATGCAGTCAATGATGCGTCTACCGAGTTGTGTCACATACGACTTAACCATATCAGCAAAAAAATGAATGATCTATCTAGGACACCATACTAACATTCCACCACGTTCTGTAGTCACAACGTCATGTCGGCTGTCTTTGCACTAAACTTTTAGTTATAGACGAACGTATTGCTATGCCAACGTCAATATTCGCGTCGCACAATTTCAACATGGAGACATAGCCCTTAAGAGTTGATACATGCTTGATGCAAACTTATATGGACAACTTCATGTCACTGGATCCTTCGGCGAAGCCCATAAGCAAAAGGATCCATAACGTCCAATCCCACCCAATTAACAAAGTTCGAAGCTTCCTACAAAGTCCCATCTTCCAGAAAGCCCTAACCCTAAAAGAAAAGTCGTCCGCAGGAAAAAGAAAAAGATCTGCTCGTACTGGTAAGTGTTCCTCTCTCTAATTCTTGTACTATGCTGAACTTAACCCAAGCGGTCTCAAATTTGATTCTAGGAAGCACGGACACTCTGAAGTCGAAGCCGTGTCGTGGTCGTGTCGGACACTGCACGGACGCTTGCGAAAACACTATAGGACACGTCGAAGTAGGTGCCGTGTCCGTGTTGTAACATAGGAAAAGTGGTTCTTTGACAATGCATTTTTTATTTTATTTTATTTCATTTTTGCATTCAGATCATTTCTCAGGATGGGATAGCTAGTTACTTCCTGTCTAGAAAAATTCTATGAAGCACGGACACGCCAAAATAGGTGCCATGTCCGTGTTGATGCGTTTTAGTTGTATTATGCCATATTTGTGTCCGTGTAGCATAGGAAAGATTGGGTCTTTGACAACGGATAATCTTGTGATATATTGAGATTTTTTTATGGGGCACCACGAGAAATAGTTGTATTATACCTAAATTATGTCTCCTCCAGTCTATTCAACAAGGAAAAAGTTCAAAGGAAAAAGAGAGGAACAAAAATGTTGATACAATGATTCAATCGTGCTGAAGGTCAAGGTCAGCATGCTACGGGTTATCGACACAATGTAACCATTACCATTTCGTTAAGTTTTAGACTATAAGTTTATGATGTTCATACATCCTAAATATAATTCCTTCACAATTATCTATTGCAGGGTTACTGTTTAGAAGCAAGTAAATTTAACAAAAATATCTATTGCAGTTGAATAATTCAACAACGTCGAATTTTATTTAATTCAAAATTAAGGTGAAACAACAAATAGTACACAAGATTTTGCTCATATGTATCATATATATTCTAGTTTCTGAAATGATTTTTCTATTATTTTATGGCTTTCCGAAGCCAATAACTCTGATCCCATACCAAACCAACTATACCAATACTAATAAGAAGGGTCCAAAACTAATTTCCATGCCGATACCTCGAATCTTGGTACCAAGATCTTGCCTTCATTCCTCATTCCAAGAAGTTCCATGTTTAGGTAACCTTGGTTAAAACTTGCTTCATTGTTAGAATTTAGGATTGCTAGAATAAGTAATTGATTAGCAGCCTGATCCATCTTTTTAACTTATCATGTGGTTGAAACTATAAAATAGAATGTTGAGTATAACAATTTTCATTCTCTTTTAATTTGGTCATTATGTTTACACAAATTTCAAATGCTCATTCACATTATGCTTTTCATTTTTAAAATGTGAATTTGCTCGCTCATAAGTGATTTGGTGATCTAACTTCACTTTCTAGCATTTTGTTTACATTGTGACAGGTTTTTACCATGGTTTTGGAACAGTCAAGCTCCCGTTACTTTTCGTACTTGTGGTGATGCGTGTGGTATATCACTATTTGTAATCTGATAATAATCTGGAGTTCTTGAAAAGTATCTTCCAAGTGACCAGCATGGCTGAAATTGCGAACTCTCAAACTGAACGAGCAGAAGAACTTAAGGTTTTAGCTAATGAAGCTTTCAAAGGTCTATGTGATTAGATTATGTTGTCTTGATATCCTTTATATGTTAGGGTTTCCACCATCTTTAACTATTTAGTGATGAGAGTTTATCTGAATAATGGGATGTTCATATGATAACAAGAAATAAGGATATATTTGGTATAAAATACTAATTACTATTGAACTGATAATGGAAGAAAAGTGCACATTAATTTTCTCCATGCTCGCGTTCAGCTGTACATATGCCGTTCGGTTCAAACATGCACTCAGATTGACTAGGAACACTTGAATCTTCATTAAAGAAAAATCAAATCGTTCATGACAACACAAAGATAAGTTAGAAGAAATATGTTCTAACATCTATGAACAAAAGACTCATACATGTTTATCCTTTGTTATTTGTCCCGAGGATTGCCAAAAGAATACTCGTGAAGCCAGAATAAGTCAATTGTCTTTTCACGTTTGTTTGGCTTTTTCGCAGAACTTCAGTGGTCTAAAGACAGTTTTGACGGCAACAATATGTCGGGCTCGAAAAATCTTTCGAAATGATATATACATATATAGTTAGGGTTTGGATGAAGATTTTATTTGACATGATTTTTACACGATTTATATATTTCCCCCCCTAAAAATAGACCCGGGTCCCTATAATATGGCTTGAAATGCGTGCTGATCTAAAAAATCATGCCCTTAGGCACGTGACAGCTCGTGAGTGGACTGTTAAGAGCTGGGAGGAGGCGGTGGTAAGGAGCAATGGCTGATATGCGGGCCCACCAAACCATGGATGCAACTGCACGAGAAAAAATGAGAGATGGGACAACGCTCATGCCCCTCCCCCGTGTCCGCTACGTGGCAAGGAGAGAGGATGGGGATGTGCCATTGATTTGTGCCTACCCCCGAGTGGGTGCATCACTCATGGGTGCATGAAGGAGGACAAATGGAAGGATGACACGCCCACATGGTTGAGTCCGGATTGTCCCCCCTCCTTTTTGGCGGCAAGAGGACAGTTGTTGCTTCCCCTTTTTTTTTCTTACAAGTAGGACTCCCCAGTGGGGCCTATTGCATTTTTGTTTTTCAATATGCGTGCAAATTCGTTTTACGTGCCATTTTCACCCTCAGGCTTAAGCATGCTACGGACTCGGCTCAGACCGAGGCATCCGCCCCATGCCTTCCGTTTGCGATCCAGTGTTGTTGAATTTGACCCTTTCATGCATGTCACTTTTTGGATGCCAACACAACCCAATTTTATGGGAGAAGTCTTGGATGAATAATAATAATGGTTTGTAATTAAAGGATCCACTGACGAGCGAGCATTTCAAGTTTGGTTTAATAATAAACCACCCAGGCTTCATCACGAGCCTAGAGTCAAAATTATCCTCACCTTGAGGTCAGCTGGGGATAATTTTAAAGCTTCGACAAACCTCTGGTCCCGATCAAATACATTACCACTCGTAATACAAACACATCATTCATCATTTATAATGTAGTTACCTTGTCTTTTCATTAGGATGGTAAAAAGCTTGAAATTCATGTAACAATATCATGGTTCTGCGTTCCTGTATGTTTAACTTCTTGAGCCCAAAATAACCTTAAAAATTGTGTTGAAATTACTGGATTATAGTTTGTTAAGAGTTTTTTTTGTTTACGCATAATGATGGCTGTTAGGGTTTTCTGACTTAAAAATATAGCTTATTTTGTAGCTTTTTACTCTGAACTGAGAAGTCTTCTTGCAGCAATTAAACGAGACAAATATATGCTATACTAAGGCCCTGTTGGATGCTTGAAGTAAAAGTTATTTAATAATTTGAATATTGCATAGGTTGGATATTTTGGTCAGAAATACTTGGTTTTAACTTTGGTCCTTTGGATGGCTTCAAATACTTAAGTGTTTCATAAGAGCTGTTTCACGATGGACAAAACTAATTGTTGTGGGGAGTTTCAAACTAGCTGAACATAATCCAAGATCTCAACATAATCTCATTTAAAAGATAGTTGCAAAATGAATGTAACCAAATGAGTTTTTGATAACTATTAATGCAAGGAGAATTTCATGACGCTTGAAGAGCATTTATGATAAAAGTATTCAAGAAACATAAAGATATTATTTGGAGCAGATCTCTAACGTGATTCTATGTGAATGAAAATCCAGATTTCCATTGATCACTTCAAATATAAATAACTTGCACCAAATCCGATTAACAGATCATACAAATCAAAAGCATATTTATTCTTCAGAATTCTAAGAATGCAAATTGAGAAGGGAGCAACCTAATTAAAGTCATCGGCATAAGCCGTCGGTTATTCTTGCCTGTCATTGACTCATTATATAAGACTATTGCTAAGGGATTTGGGGGAGGGGTTTTTAATGTGCGAAACAAAGTAGAAGAAAGGGTACTTTAGTGTAGCCTAGTTAAGTTTAGGCCCTTTACTTCAGTATTGTACAATAAATTTAACTGAAGTAAAGTCTTCCAAGCACTGAAGCACACCCAAGAAAATTAATGTAACAAATATTGCACTATTATTAGTTTAGAATATTGCATTACTTCACTTATGTGGTGCAAGTATTTTGGGTTATCCAACCTTGCAGGACATATTTAGAATATAGATTGATTTGGCAAGGCGGATAGTATTGCTATTGTAGGTGGTCCTTGATTGTATCTTTTCTGTATTTTTTCTAAAATATGAAATATTACCATGCCTTGGTATGTTTGTTGGTAACGCGATTTGAAGGGTATTTGCAACTTTTAAAATGATTTTAACTTTGGATCGTTTCATTGTACTTGCAGCAAACAAGTTTTCTCAAGCTATTGATTTATATACTCAAGCTATAGAGTTAAACAGTCTCAATGCTGTTTATTGGGCAAACCGTGCATTTGCACACACCAAACTCGAGGAATATGGTAGTGCTGTGCAAGATGCAACTAAGTCTATTGAAGTTGATCCTAGATATTCAAAGGTATGGAATCCACATCCTCTTAATCTTCAATGTTTTTTATAATTTAGTTTTTCAATGTCTACTGTCTAATTTCTTTTTCTCCTTTGCAGGGTTACTATAGGCGTGGTGCAGCATATCTTGCCATGGGAAAGTTCAAGGAAGCTCTGAAAGATTTCCAGCAGGTATGTTTGATTACCCTTGACATCTTACACAGTGGACATTGTCATATCCCATTGAGATATCTGATTTTGCACAGGCATGACTCCAACCTGTGAGAAAGTCTTACGATTTAATTCTATCCATCGATCAATCTATTTGAATATGTTTATCTGGTAATAAAGTCCATACATATGCACAATGTTGTTAAACTCGCGTGATAGATCGTAGGATCGTATGATCCTACGCGTTTTATACGGAGCTTCGAGGCAGATTGGTGGCCGGCGCGGTCATCGGCCGGCGCGACCGGCGCGGCGAGGAAACGCGTGTGATCTTACGATCCGTGTTATGATCCCATGAGTTTGTGACTTATGATTCATGTATGACATTTTTATATTAAGGTTATTTTGGTTTTTAAGGTTACTTTTTCTTATTTATGTTATATAAATAATATATAATATATATTAAATATAATTTTGTCTTTCTGGTGGGATCTTACGATCCGTGTTACGATCCCACGAGTTACGATCGTTCACCCTTCGAACGATCCTTGGTAGTATCTCGAGTTTGACAACCTTGCATATGCATTCAGATGCCTTGGAAATTTGACCCCACTGTAAGACCAGTATTTGTTTTCTTTTTAAGGCTTCTCTCTACTTTTTCAAACTTCTTAAACCTGTTGAAGCATTCATGGTGTATTAAATGAAATAAGTTGGGTTAAGTAGTTTTAAAGTCAGTCTTGAATGCAACGTATCCTGCTGTCCTTCATGTCTGAGAGATGAAATAGTTTTAATCAAAGTGGTTTTGTGTTCATTCTTCAATGCAAAGATATATAATTTTGAATCTGAATATCCTGCATATCAACTTCATTTGGTTACTGTAGGAGTTGTGTTTCCTCTCCTGTCTCTGAGCTTACCCACCCAGTTGAAGCTAGATATTTTTGATAAAACCACACCAAAGTAGATTAGCTCACATGGAAAACTGTTGTGGGATAACCTCGAGGGTATTTATAAGATACCATTTCCATTTTAGAACTTTTTCTCGAAAAATTTAAGAGCCCAGAATACACTTGCTTGTTTCAGAAAGTACTCTCAACCCTATGATCTATTCCAACGTTTAACGTTCTATGTATGCATCATTGTTTGACGGATATTGTTTCTTGAATGAATGTCAACAATAACATAGGACATGGATGGTAACTCAAATGCCATTCCGCACCGACTTCTAGGTCTCATGTGCAGAGCAAAAACATGAGGTGCTTTCATGTTTCGTTTTTTTGTTTCAAACAGTCTAAGAGTATATATTTGTGCTAATGTATTCATTTTTCTCTATTTTCTGTATTCTTTATAATGGGATTCCAACTTTTTCTTTTCTTTTCTCTAAATTATATTTCTTAATCTTTTTTGGCTAAGGATAGAATGCTAGCTATTTCCTTAGCCAATCAAAGTGCAATCCTCATTTATGGAGTATTTCATGGAAGTGTCTAGTCTACTTGTCTCTTTAACGATCTTAAGTGTGTATGCTTCTTTTTTATGAATATAAATTGGACATTGCATTTTGTTATTTGGGTATTGCTATATTTCTTCAATTATGGTTAATTCGTCTTTATGCTACCTGAGGTTTAATCATTTAGTCATTTTGACTATTTCGTTATTAATTTAAGATAATTCCTATGTACCTATCTTTGAGATATTAGAGTGTGCTATTTGCTGATTCTTGTCACGATTTTCTTTGCGTAAAAAACGTGTAGATCTATCTGTACGTAGATAGTTACGAGTAAATACTGTGTATACATATATAGTTTTATCTGTATTATAATTTATACATTTATATGCATACACAACTTGGGAATTTGAGAGGGTGGACCAAAACAAATTTTGTTGAAAGGTACCTTTCTTAGAATCAACTCTGTGCACTGGTAAGAAAATATGATTATGTGGCTCTCAGCTTCTGTAGTCTGCATTATATATGTGCTATCAGAATTTGCATCTCTCATTTTCTGTAAATACCTAGATGTTTAGTATCTCTGACATACCTGTGTATCTCTCTCTGAACCGTGTGACGTCTGTCTAGTAAGCTTACCCCAATCTTATTCTGTGTTTTTATTTCAGCTGATTAACAGTTGAAATTCTATAAGGAATAATCAGTTATTTCTCTCTTCTAGAAGCACATTTAGTTTCAATGCAACTTTAATATACATGATTGGCTGCTGTGTTTCTGTTGATATACATTTTGTATTTTCTTTAGTTGTTTCGGGCATTCTGAAATTTGGTTGGATAAAGCTCCACAATTCATCCATGGGTCTGTGTATCTCATGCATGTAATATGCTTGTCACTTCTTAGGTAAAGAGAATATGTCCAAATGATCCTGATGCTACCAGAAAGTTAAAGGAGTGTGAAAAAGCTGTCCAAAAGATTCGATTTGAAGAAGCAATTGCTGTTAATGATTCTGAAAGGCGCTCAATTGCGGATTCAATTGATTTTCACTGCATAGGTATGCCATAATGCACAAGGTCATTGTGAGTACTATCTGTCATCTGCATATTCTGGTTCTGGGATTCTCTCTTGTATTCCTTTTCTTCACGCTTTTCTGAGTGTTTTTGTACTGATTGCATAGTCAATATCGTTATAATGTCTTGAAGCAGTACATATATTTGGTATTCTCGATGATTAAAATTCTAGGATATTTTGTTATGCAGTATAAATTATAAAAAACTGTTAACACTGTCATAATTGCGTATTCTTAGTAATATTCTGAATAACTAAATATAAGTTGGATAATCTACTAATGCATTACACTAAAAATCCAAATTGGATGGCTAACCACTGTATTACTAAAGTGCTATCTTGCGGTAAGTCATTATTGCTTGCCTAATGCTACCAAGTAATTAGGATACTCTTTTATAAAACTAGACTTGGCAACATAATCAACAAGAATGTGTGAATAGACAAGATAAAATACAAGTAGCAGGCCGTATCAGATTACATGTTGAATTGAAGCTAGCATTAAATGTCAATTCTCGGAATGATGGCGTTATGGATGCCATGTTCCCCCATAAAACTATAGTTGTTTGAAAGTATTAGAGAAAATGCATTGCAGGGTTTCATTTTCTATCACCAAGAAATCTGTCTTCTACTTTTGAAACTAGAGGAACTTAGATTGATGGAAATGTAGTTGCACTCACCTCCACTGCTTTCTCTTTGTGTACAGTAGAGTTAACCACATTTATTCAGTAAGTGCTGTAGATGTTATAGTGTGATTCTGTAGGGCCTCCAATATTATTTCTCTTGATCCTCACTTGCCTCCAGCTCTACATAGTCTTGAATGTAGCTACGATAAGGGATCTCCTGAGAGGCTGATGTGGCTTGAAAGGCCTGCATCTTATGCACACCCTACATTTGTTCAAACAGCAAGCTATCAGAATTGTCATCTTTACTTGTTATAGAAGCAAATGGCATCAAGAAGTTTCTCTCCATTTTAAATTCCACCATCTTACGACTGAAAAAAATCGATTGCGTAGTTGGAAGCCTTCTGACTATTGATATAAAACCACTTAATTTTTTCTTCAAATCAAAATATCAAGGTTGACAGTATCGGTATCGGATTCGGTATCTGACCCTTCCTATGAGTATTAGGATCGGTGGTATCAGAGGTTTCAGATCGGAGTATCGGATTATTTGGTCATGAAGCAAATAATTATTAATAAATATATAAAATTTTAGAAAAAATATTATATATATTTAGTCATAATTTTATGTATTTCATGTGTTGTTTCTTAGTAGTTTTGAAACTGAATGAAATTTTTGTCACCCTTGTCGATTGATTTTCTTGCGATAGATAAGTTTTCTTCCTTTACATGCTTTTACAACCTTACTATGCTTTTACACCATTGTTGATTGGTCTTTTTCGTTCAATTTTCTTTGCCGAATTGATTAGAAAAGAGATCCCCATCGTATCGGGACATGCCAAATTGTATAGGTATCGACCGTATCGGATCGGTATCGGCCGATACTGCAAGAAATGCAAAATATACACATAACAATGATCTAATAGGCCATGTAAGCAGAGTATGCCCCACCATTACCATTTAAGCAAATCTTTTAATGACTTGAACACAGTTCAGTCCTGTGTTTAAGCCAAATTTTAACCTGAGGGAGCTCAGTCTGTTTGAAAGTAAAAGCTTACAAGAAATCCTAGTTCGTAATTTTTAATTTGTTGGGACCTATTTCCAGTTAAAGATGTTTGTATTTTATATCTGTATTATCACATTTTGAGTACCTTTTTTTCTCTTGATATAAAGGATTCTCTTATGCTGCACTCTTGTAATTGTTCATGTGGCAATGACTATGGGGAGTTTCCCCATTCCATAGTCAAGTCAACATCCATGTTCTTTGTTTGGCTCCTATGTTGATGACCATCAAGAAATATGCAAAATCCTCCTCGTTTGCCAATAGAACACGTGGTTTAACATTGGATAAAGGAATCCATTGTTAGGTTAATGTATAAACCACCCCCCCCCCCCCACCCCCCCCCCCCCCCCCCCCCCCCCCCCCCCCCCCCCCCCTTCCCGATTCATGGTTGACTGATAGGTTATGACATTTATACGGCTGTGCAAAGATGGTTGTTCGTCAGGTTGCTTTTTTTCTTCCACAGTATGTATCTACAAGGATATTCTCATTGTCTTTCTCACAGATGTGGAGCCACAGTATACTGGTGCAAGAATAGAAGGGGAAGTGGTAACCTTGGATTTTGTTAAAAAAATGATTGATGATTTTAGGAATCAGAAATGCTTGCATAAAAGGTGCGTGCTAATAGTAATAGCTGCTATACACATTTGAATTTTGCTTAAAACTGACTTCCTATTTTCTTTAATTCGACCAACTAATTTGTCAAACTGTTTGTGCTTTCTCAGGTATGCCTACCAGATTGTTTTACAAACCAGGGAAATTTTACGCTCTATGCCTTCACTTGTTGATATTACCGTTCCAAATGGCAGCAAGTTCACAGTTTGTGGTGATGTGCATGGCCAGGTAAGGTGTAAGAGTTTACATTACTGTATGTTTTGTTCTTATTTTAATGGAATCAAATAATATTGATATTCCTGATTAGAGAAGTCCTCCACTTGTAATACACTTTGTTTTGTATCAAGAAGAATGGAGACTAGTAAAGTCTATCAGCATGTTTGCTTGCATATGACTAGGAAGTCTCATCTTTTAACTGATGCCCTATGTTACCCGGACTCTCCACTTTAAGGAGAAGTACCCGTGTCGACCCTTTAGGACATGGGTATGGGTATGGAATCCGTATCCGATCCTCCATGGTGACAATCGGATCCTTCATGGTGACAATCGAAAGACTGGTAGTGAAGTAGATAGTTTATTTTAATGTGGTAATGATGTAGATAGTTTATTTTAATGTCGTAATGGTGTAGATAGTTTATTTTAATATGGTAGACTGGTAATTAAGTAGTAGGGGAGTTGAAGGGACGGTCCCTTAGGGACTTATTCAACTAGTTGAGTAAAGTTTACTAGTAATTTATAATTACATGTTGTCTTTTTACGAAACCTTAGTCATATCCCCGTATCCATACCCAAAATTTGGATCCTTTTTAGCCGAGTCCGTGTGTCCTTCAATTATGAGTTTGAAGGACCCGACTCTTGGATATGTACCCGTACCCGACACCCGTACCCGAGTCCAGGTAACATAGCTGATGCCTGATTGTCTTCTTACTGTTTTAATTTTAATTTGTGTCACCTTCTTGTTAGCTTACTTTGTTTATGAAATTCTCTCTATTTGAACCATTGCAGTTATTTGATTTATTAAATATATTCGAACTCAATGGGCTTCCATCAGAAGATAACCCATATCTATTCAATGGGGATTTTGTGGACCGTGGATCCTTTTCATTGGAAGTCATCCTGACATTATTTGCATTCAAGTGCATGTCTCCATCAGGTAATATCCTCTTTGACGCTATACACCAGATTTTGATCTTGTCCTAAATGTGACAGAAGGGTTACTATCAAAATTGTGGTAAGGAATAGTTCCTCTTGTCTTCATCTTTTGCAACTTGATATGACGTAGCAATATGTTACTTATGCAACAAGGTAACTGAATACATATATGCTACTTGAATTTATGTGGCAAGACGTTGCTTATTGATTTGGGAAAGCTGTCTGCTATCATATATTCTTGATTTGGAAAGTCTGCTTTATACATCCTGTTGTTTGTAATAGTGCCCATTAAGTTTGTTCTCGCGTTTACTGCACTCATTTTTATCCCTTTCTCATTATGTTTCTAGTTGTATTCTGTGAGTTGACTTCCAACACCAGTGGCCAGTTTCGTGAGGACGAGAAAACCCAGCCCTTTCCAAATACAAATGCGCACCCAAAAAATAAAAAAAACCTGATTATTATACATCTGTTAGTTGCTTACATAATATACTTCAGTTTGTGCATATGCAAGATCTTATTCACATACCAGTGTAAACTTGAGTGCATTCACTATAGAATTTTGTACATGGCCTATATTAGCATAGTTGATGCACTTTAAGAGGGGTGGAATTGGTACAAGGTTCATTGTTAAAATATCTTCAAATGTCTGAAATATTGGCCAACATGACACCTTTTGACCTAAAAGCAATACGTCTATGCCCATAATATCGTTTTTCGTTCTACGATGAATATCAGCGATTTATTGGGTCTAACCATATATATATGTGTGTGTGTGTGGAAGAAGGCCTTACAAACTTAGCCCGAAGGCCATATCATGGCCCAAAGGCCTCCTCCACCTGCATCGCATCGCACCTATCCGGGCCACATTCCATCCGCTCCAAGCCACACCGCACCCACCTCACTTTAATTCCCACATCAAAGAATTTAAAGGGCTTCCCCCGTTGCTCGAACCTGCAACCTCTGGGGGAAATATGCCTCACTCTAACCACTTGAGCTAGAGGTCCTTGGCGGATATATATATATATATATATTGGGTGTCCGCGCATCCCCATCAACCCCGTGGCCACTGCCACCCAGCCGGGTTGATGCGGGAGGGGGGGCTCGATCCCGGGTCTCCCCGCTAAGAGCCCCCCCCCCCCCCCTCCCCCTTGTGCCACTTGCGCTACGAGCGCCGGACAAAAAAATAAAAATAAATAAATAAATAAATAAATAAATATATATATATATATATATATATATATATATATATATATATATATATATATATATATACTGGATATGGGCTTAACAGTGCCTTTTACTAGAGTTTGTCTCCTGAGTCCTGAGCTTAGTGAGTGTAGCCTTCTCCACACACTTCTTTGTGCGAGAAGCATTACCCTACCTTGGCTTTCTTTCCTTGTTTTCAAGGCTAGCAAACCCTACTATATCACAACTACCATTATGACCCGGAATTTTGATAAAGAGAAACTTCATGACATCGAACATGTATGAAATTGAATACTGACCTTACTTCCTAGAGGGAGAAGTCTGATGTTGTAATGGTAGAAAAGAAACAAATGTACATTAGATGTCTTGTCTATACATGATTTAGCACGTAACATTAAAGAATAAATACAAGAGACGCAATACATATACAATGTTGATAATGAGTATATACTTTCCAGCAGACAATAGTGGTCCCATATATGTTTGAAAAGTGTTGCTATATTTTTTCCCCTTATCTAGCATGCCTCTAATCTGATCAAGGATCATATTGTGGCCTTATTTTGGATTGCAACAATGTTTTATAAAGGTCCACTTTCATGTCAATGCTGATCAGAGCATGTTAACAAATATATGCACAAGTTAAAATATGAAAAGTCCATAAATCCCATATGTCGAAAGACTCGAAACTACATTTCCCTTATCTTTTAGAAGTGCTTTATTTTGAATTGTAACGCTGTTGTATAAAAATCCACTTTCATGTCAATGCTGATTAGAGCATGTTAACAAATATATGCAATTCGGTAAGTTAAACTATAAAAAGCCCATATGTAGAAAACTACATTTCCCTTTATGTTTAGGTCTCTCTTAGAAGCGGTCTATATATTTCCTAGAAGTAAATACAGAGATAAATAATCATTTTGAATCATTGTTTCAAGGGCATGACTGTTTGTAAGTCACCCGAGCATGATATCTGAATTCTGAATGATACTTGGGGCCTTGGATGGAGTCATCGACACTGCAAAACACTTGGCAGATGCCATATGTAGAAAACTACATTTCCCTTTATGTTTAGGTCTCTCTTAGAAGCGGTCTATATATTTCCTAGAAGTAAATACAGAGATAAATAATCATTTTGAATCATTGTTTCAAGGGCATGACTGTTTGTAAGTCACCCGAGCATGATATCTGAATTCTGAATGATATTTGGGGCCTTGGATGGAGTCATCGACGCTGCAAAACACTTGGCAGATGCCATAGACTTAGTTCTTTAATTCCATTCATATTTGTAACTTTATAACTTAAAGTTAATATAAGTTTGAGGACATAAACTGCATTTCGGCTTCTCTCTGGGCCCATTTTCATTTTTTAACCCTTTTGGTGGTGGGTGTGGCTGGGTTACATGGGAATGTCCACGCACGAGCAAGTGTGTTTTGGGTGCAAAAATTGTTGTTCTAGTTTATATATAGATGGACTCCCTATACTCCCTTGGTATTATTCTCCGGTATCATACTTCAGTAGTTCTTTTAACACAATATTTTTTCTCTTGGTCCCTATAGATAATTCCTTAGGTACACGTGTGCCTCTCTGGTACTATTTAATAAGGTATCAATCCTTTATGCAGTTATGTTCTTCACTGCACTTTTATGACTGGTGAGTGAATTCTGGTCATGCCTTTTTCTTGGAAGGAAACCCCATTCCGAGATTGCCTTTTTCAGGATGTCTGCTTATGCTGTCTACCCACCCTGGAATTTCCACCTATATAAATATATATGTTCACTTCTTTTAAGATTTTCACAAATCTTTATATGCTTTATACTTTTGAGTTATATTGTCTTGAAATTTGGCAGTTATACTGTAAGCGTGTATGCATTACTAATTCACAAAACATTTTCAGCCATGTACCTTTCTAGAGGCAATCATGAAAGCAGGAGTATGAATAAAATCTACGGCTTTGAGGGAGAGGTCAAGTCTAAGTTGAGTGATACATTTGTTGAGCTCTTTGCCGAAGTATTTTGTTGTTTGCCATTGGCTCATGTTCTCAATGACAAGGTCTTCGTAGTTCATGGTGGGCTGTTTAGTGTTGACGGGGTGAAGCTCTCTGACATACGAGCAATTGATCGTTTTTGTGAGCCTCCAGAGGAAGGTATCTAGCAAATACTCTTAATTTTCCTTTTTTGAGTTAGTTCATATTTGAACCTGCTTTTTTAATTTTCTTGGTGCCTAATGATTGGCTAAATGATAAATTATTTATTGCTTTGTTGTGTTCTATTAGTTTTGTGATATTTCATGCATTTAAGGTTTAGTACACAATTTTGTTATTGTGAAGCCCTGATATTTAATCCTACATTGGATAGTTGTTGGTAGCTTCTTGTGGTTTATATTGAAGTGCTTGGGTCATATTTGTACATCTGGGTTAAACATTTTGCAAGTTGGTCCAAGTCATGTGCACATGTGGTTCATGCCCGGGTGGGCCTGTGGGCCGGGGCGTGACAAATGGTATCAGAGCTACCTAGTGGATCATGTTCCATTGGGCTGGGCCATTCGCACGGGCTGTGACGAGAACGTCACGTCTTTGAGTAGGGGAGATTGTGAAGCCCCAATATTTAGTCCAACATCGGACATATGTTGGGAGTTTGATTGGTTTATATTGGAGGGCTTAGGTACTATTTTTACATATGAATTAACCATTTTGGTAAGTTTGTCCAAGTGATGTTCACATGTGGCCCATGTAGAGGTTATACTTGGCGAGCTTGTGGGCCGGGGCATGACATTTATGGTAGTCAATTTATTTTTAACTTTCTTCACCTATTCCTTTTCCACTCATAAATGTGACTACTTTTTGAAATTTTCAATGTTATGATAAATCTTTATATTATTTCACGTTCACTTATATAACTTTTTTAAGCATGGGAAGTGCTGATATGCTTCCACAAGGAAAAACAAAAGTATTTTACAGATCTGTTCTTTTCCCTGTAGGTGCCTCAGGCGTTTGGTATTTTCTATGCATAATTGGGCAAAAGTATTTTACAGATCTGTTCTTTTCCCTGTAGGTCCTCAGGCGTTTGGTATTTTCTATGCATAATTGGGCAACTTCCCAAACCTGCCAAGCTATATTTCATTCAATTGTCAGATATAAACTAAATCACTCATTAGTATGATAGAGATAGGTCAGTTTGAAATTTAACGTAGAAATAAATTTCTTGATAATTTATGTTGAAACTTTGAGATTGGTGCTTATTGGGGAATATTTTGTATTAATGTGGGTGCTGTACTGGGCAATCGTTTGATAAGTCATATACTCAACTTCACCATTCACAAAGGCCGTGTTGACTAACAGAAAAGAGAATGGTTTAGCACCTGGTTTTTAGGCACTTTTTCCATCCTAATACTAACTAACGCCAGTAGTTAGTAGTTTAAACTTTAAAGCACACAACCTAATCAACCCTCTGATATGGTGTAGTTGAACAATGGATTGATAGAAATTTTTTTATCGACTAGACATGACATAAATGACAACTGATGTAGGCTAAGTAGATTTTGGAAAAGAATGTTTTCAGAGTAAATCGGGAACTTTTGCTTGCTGTCCTGAGAAACTAGCAGCCTATATTACCAACTTAAAGAACAATTTTGGTGTAATACATATGAGGCTAATGGGTGTAAGGTTTAGAGACAAAAAGAGGAGGCCTAATAAACATTTTGTTATCTGGTTTTAATTTATTTACTATGGGATAAAAAAAGGAAACAGCACAGTATCATAAATTGGGTAAAAATGGCGATCAGGTGTCACTCAGCTCTCACTAATGCAGGGACTGCGGTGGCCGTGTGGAGGATTAGACGATCTTATCCTTGTTAAAACCTTGATTGTTGAATATTAGAGCTTCTGTGAGAGGTCAAGGCTGGTTTTGGATATTAGAGCTTCTGTGAGAGGTCAAGGCTGGTTTTGGAGTTCTGTACTTTCCATAATTGACAAACACCCATCCAGGAAAATCTTAACGATTCAGATGGGCCTGGTTTAATTTTGGAACGCGCCATGTATGGTTCCACTATTGCTTTTCTTTGTTTGTTTTCTTACATAGAGTTATAGTGGTTGTTTGATTATTCTTCACACTCAAACGCCATCTTGATCGAGTAGGTAGGCTAAAACCTCATTCTATATGCAATAACAATAATCATCCAATGGTATAAGAAAATGAGTATAACATTAAGCCGATGATAATTTATCTATGTGTTCTGTAGCAGAAAATATTGCTTACCAATTAAAATGGAAGAGAGAAAGGGTTGCTGGTACTTTCAACACAATATTTTGGATAATTACCTGTAAGAATAGGTACTTGTTTAGACATTTAGGAGACTTAAGGTAGGATATACCTATGTAGGTGAGGTCTGTAACTACTATATAAGGCTGGCTTGGATCCTTTAGGGCAAGACTCTACTATTTGGATCCGTGTTCCTTTAGTTTCTATTTGAAGTATTGCCTTACATATTAAGCATCATATTTGTTGTGTGTGCGCGCGCTCATATGAATGAATAGAAATTGCATAGGGTAACTTGTACCATATATATATATATATAGAGAGAGAGAGAGAGAGAGAGAGAGAGAGAGAGAGAAAGAGAGAGAGAGAGAGAGAGAGAGAGAGAGAGAGAGGATAGGCATCCCCACAATTTTTGCATCTCCATGCATCCCCATGTTCACATCCGTTGGATGTGCTTTAAGTCATCTAATCTTAACCATTGGTAAATCAACGGTTAAGATTAGATAACTTAAAGCACCATCCAACGGTGCAAATAGGAGGGATGCTTGGAGATGCAAAAAGTGTGGGGATCTTGATCCTTCCCCCCCCTCTCTCTCTCTCTCTATATATATATATATATATATATATATATATATATATATGGAAGCGGATCAAAAGCCCCCCTAAAAATCTCCCTCACTCTAATCCATAATTTAATGTTAATATTAATGTTAATATTAATATTAATGTTAATGTTAATATTAACATTAAATATTAAAATTAACATTAACATTAATATAAAAAAAATTAATATTAACATTAACATTAATATTAACATTAATATTACGAATTAGAGTGAGGGGGTTTTTAGGGAGTTTTCTAAGGGGGGGCTTTTGATCCGCTCCCTATATATATATATATATATATATATATATATATATATATATATATATATATAGCGTTTTGAGCAAAATTATCCAATATGTTGGTCGAAATATATTGGCATGACATGATATTGACCGATGTCTCCCGATATAAGAAAATATCGGATGTCGGATTAATAGATTTTTATTGATACGATATTATTGATATTACAAGTTTTTTTTAAATTTGTACTTGTATATAATTGTTAGTTTGTTACCATGTTATGATGTTATGTTAGCTGTTTATTGTTTGTTAGTTACTTCGCCTTTTAGTTTTTTTAGAACATTTAGTACATCTAGAAATTTGATTGATAGGACATTAATATATATAATATATTATATTTTTATTCATATCCGATATTTCAATCTCTCCGATATCCTGTATCTAGGGGTGAGCATTCGGTTAATTCGGTTCAAACCGAACCGAATAATCGAAAACCGAATTGGACCGAAAATCGAATAAGCAAAACCGAAACCGAACCAAATTGGTCCATAACCGAATCAAAGCAAACCAAATTAAATCGGTTCGGTTTTCCGTTTATTCGATTTATTCAATTTTTCGGTTTATTTGTGCTTTTTGTTAATATATATAGTAACTAAATATACCTAATTTTTTTAGTATATACCTATCGTGTGTGTGTGTGTGTGTGTGTGTGTGTGTGTGTGTGTGTGTGTGTATATATATATATATAAACTAAAAAAATTTATTCGGTTTTCGGTTTTGGACCGAAACCCAAACCCGAAACCGAATAAGAAAATTTAGTATTTTCAAAACCAAAACCGAACCAAATTTTTTTTAAAACCGAACCGAATCTCTTATTCGGTTCGCTTCGGTTTTCGGTCCAAAACCGAATAATGCTCACCCCTACCGGTATCTCAGAACTCAAACCGATATGAAACAATATGAAGCCGATATCCGATATCTCGAACATTGCCATAAAACATAGACGTCCATTTGGCTAATAGGTAGACCTATCCTTTTGTTGTGTAGTTTAAGCTCATGCAACCAAGGAGGATCCTACAAATTCCCCTAAACTATGAAGATTTTAGAGCAACAAAGAAGATGCATTATAAGAAATCCCATTCATCTCATGACACATTAAGCCAAAGAATGCAAAGGAATGGCATTCCACTCATGTTCAACTTGCAGTTTCAGAAAATCATTAACCAAAATTCCTTGTAATTTTTTCTGATATTCAATGTATGATTTCATAAATCAAAATAAGTCTATTTTTTTTGCTTTATCTATTGCTTGATTTCCCCTAGACTATGAAGAGGTAAGATTGATACAATTTGATATAAGGAATTGCATTAATCTCTCAATGGCACATTAAGCCAAACAGTGAAAAGGAATGACATTCCCACTTGTGTGCAACTTGCGGTTTCAGAACATCACAGACCAAAGCTCTTTATAGTTTTTGTTTTCATATTCGGTTCAATGTGTGACATCATAAATCAAATGAAGTCTTTAGTTTTCTTGCTTTGTCATTGTTTGATTTTCTCCATGAATATTCAACAAATATCAGGTCTAATGTGTGAATTGCTTTGGAGTGATCCGCAACCTCAATGTGGGAGGGGTCCCAGCAAGCGTGGTGTGGGTCTTTCTTTTGGGGAAGATGTCACAAAAAGATTTCTTCAAGAAAATAATCTTGGTAAGTCATCGTCCTCTTGTCTAGCTTGCAATAAGGTCATTCATATATTATATACCCACTCCTTTTGTAGATCTTGTTGTCCGATCACATGAGGTGAAGGATGAGGGTTATGAAATTACACATGATGGGAAACTGATAACTGTCTTTTCCGCGCCCAACTATTGTGACCAGGTATCATAAATTCCACTTGTCCTTTCTCAACGACCAGTTTATGTATGTTGGCTTGGTTCTGTCGAAAATGCGTTATTATCGTGACGAACACTTTAATGTGCTCATTATGATTGTTTCCATTTATCGTCTTCTTGCAATTAAAACATTAAGGTCATATGTCATCTTGTTGTTTGAGTTTGCTCTTGTATCAACCACTGATATCTAACAGAGTAAAGGGGATATTCTGGTAACAGATTGAATGTTTCTTATACGTCATACGCCACCTTGTCGTTTGAGTTCGCTCTTGTATCAACCACTGATATCTAACAAAGGGGTTTTCTGGTAACAGATTGAATGTTCTTATACTTCATTTCTTTGCTAAGAAAACATATAATCAAGACCTTTTTTTTCACTTTTTCTTTTATTTAAAGCATACATAACTTCAGAAATCCTAATTTTATGACAATTACAATATGACCTATTTAGAATAAAAATTGCTAAATTTTTATTAAAATCTCATGGGAATAACTCATAAAAGTTTCCAAGTTCTGATTAAGTGCTGACAGACAGACATATTGTGGTGGACATGAGGGTCCTCAAGGTGTCGATTATAATTTGCAGGAACCAAATATTTACCTTAACTATATCTAGCCTGCTTTGGGTTTGTGTAGCTGGTAGGTGGGTAGCCTGCATTAGGTTTGTGTAGGTGTTTCTGTAATAGTTTGATGCAAGGTCTTCGAGTATATATGTGCAATTGAAGTGATTTGGTCGTTTCTGATCGGAACTGGAGGGTTAAAACAGACTGATTCGGAACCATGAAACCTCTGAAATTACCGGAACCTGTACTTGCAGGAAGGGTCTGAAACCCATACTGTAACTTAGTTCTTGATGTGCTATTTTTCCACTGAAAAACAAAGTGCAAAGATTAATACGCCTTGCTCAGCCCACCTAGATATGAAGATCGTCTTGTGTGCATTTCCAGAAAAGCACACTTATTAGCGTGCTCAATGTCGGAGAACACCGTAGCTTGTTGAAACAAGTTTACGAGTTTTAAATTTTTTCTGGAATACTAATATTGAAAGTAAATTCCAAATATCCGAGCTTCTGCGTATAATCCTGAAACTGAAACTTCTAGCAAAAAAGTATATTGTCGTTACATATTCGTATCTTGCTTAGGTTTTGTTACTCGTAAATCTATAAATCCTTTTCCTTTACTCATTTGGCAACTATTCTTGTCACTCTTAATTGTTATGGGCATGCCACTATATAATTTGATATAACATAAAAGTAATAATAAAGCTTATGTAAAAATGAATGGCTGTAAGAGAAAACTGATGGGTTCTCTCCCCTTCGATAAACCGAAAGAAGAGTAAAGATGGTGAGGTCGTTGCTCCATTATTACTTTTCTGCTCACGAGATTGGTTAAGGGATGTAGGTTTCCCTTCTATTTTCTTTCTTTTGGAACTTTTTGTTTTAACATGGACTTTGGCTCCAACCTACATTTTCTTTGCGGCCTTATGTAACTTTTTGTCATTTCAAGCAATGTTGATATTCACGTCCGTTTATTACTAACCTGCAGATGGGCAACAAAGGTGCATATATACTATTCAAAGCACCAGAACTGAAGCCAGATATTGTATCTTTCTCTGCAGTGGTAGGTGTTTGTAGTAACTTGAATTGTTCTTCAATTTAGTTTCCTACAAAAATTATGAAACCTTTAGCCTAGAGCTGGATATGTTTCATGTCTACTTGTCCTCTTGTCACTGATGATGGTCACGAGCCTTTAGGTTAATTTCAAGGTTTGTTTAAATCTTATCCGATTTTAACTCATGCTGATATTTGTGTAATGAAATACTTGCAGCCACATCCAGATGTCAAGCCGATGGCATATGCAAACAACTTCCTCCGTATGTTCGCTTGATTAAGAAGGTGAAATGCAACCCGAGGTGAACAAACAGCTGTTATCAGAAGGATGCCAAAGCCTTCCCCCTTACTATGGTGCTGCAATGGTGCCAGTTGTTCTTTGTATATAGGAATAACTTCCTTTTTTCTTTTGGGAATCATGTAATTGCTGATGCCCCTAATTTTTTTAAATGTTAATTATTTTGGGGATGTTAGTCTTTAGATAGGAATGTGTTAATTTTTTAGGTAGGTACTGTAAATGGTTCACTTATCTCTGTTCAAGGTCACTCTCTAGTTTTTTTGGGAAAGCTCAAGTTGTTTGCAACCATATGTATTACTTCATTCTTTCTCAATTCTGAAAGGATTTTAAACTCTCATTATTGTGTGGTTAGAATTGAACTATTTTATTGTTTATTTCTGTGAAATTTAACTTGTTTTGACGTGTATCAGTGTTTGTTCAATTTAACAAGAGGCAGGAGGCTAGTATGTTCATCGGAAGTGCTAAGCTTGCTTCAGATTATGCATGTATTGTATTAGAATGCATTGTGGACAGAGTATTAAGATCACTACAACGAATAGGTAAATGGTCGGAAAAGTAGAGTTGAACTCGAGCTAACCAAGTGTACTTAAAAACTTAAGCCAAGAACTTCAATTTCCTAGGTATAGGAAAAAAAAAGAAGGTTATTACATCTGCACATCACATTACAAGCAGACCAAAACCCTAATATATAAACTAGGAAAGTAAACAACTAAATGTAGAAGGTTTGTCCAGTGTTTGTAGCTCATGTGGAAAATAACGCGGACACCAGATGGGCTGGCATGGTTTGAGTCTCCCAACTGTAAGGACTGGCATGGTTTGAGTCTCCCAACTGTAAGAACGTGTATGTGTGTGTGAGTTGTAATAAAAAATTGTAGAAGTTGTATTTATGATGCTATTTGGGGGTGTACGTTATTTGGACAATAGTACATGGGATGATAACCAGATTCTATCTTAAATCAAACAAAGAAAAGCACATGGGATGATAACCTGAAAAATGGTGTACTTAAATGATGTTATTTGGATAATAGTTTCCACTTTTTTGTTTTTACTAAATCCAGCACGTGCGGGCTCAGTTAAATCGTGTCTCCTTGCACATGATTTTTAGTCGTTCGACATATCATTTCGGACTCTTCATGCAGATCTTGTCCGCATTGGCTTTGTCATCATCGTCCCACATGTACACTCCGTGCTCTCCAGAGCTCCACGAGACGGCGATGATGTCTTTCAACGTCCGCAACTCAACGTCTCGTTTCATCCACGACGCCGAAGACGTCCCCGACGTCTTCACGATGTGTACGACAGCCGATGCCATTTCAACCATAAAACCTGATTCTATCTTAATCAAGCAAACAAAAGTACATGGGGTGGTAACCATAAAAATGGATGTGGGATTAAGGGCTGGAAACTTAGATCAAATTTAAAAGAGAAATTTTGAGTGGCACCCCACTTTTGTTTACCATATTTACAGTGCACCCCAAAAGTTTACAACAATGTAAGATGCCCCCCACTTCTGACGTTTTTTCGTCCAATATGGACGGTCAACTGGGTTGACCCAAAATTTTTGACAAAAATACTTCCGACCTGTTGTCTTCTTCACCGTGTCTCTCGCCCCCCCTCGCCGCTGCCGTCCTGTCCCCGACCTCCCCGACCTTGCTGCCCCCCTCCCCGATCTCGTCGACCTCGCCGCCCCCCCTCCCCGATCTCGCCGCCCCCCCTCCCCCTTCCCAGTAGAACTCGAGGCCGTCGGCGAACGAAGCGGAGGGCGGACGAAGCGGAGGAGCGCGGCCGCGACCCTGAGAGCGTCGAGCAGATGGTGCTCTCCGGCGTCTGCTCCGTCTTCGCCAAGGCCCTCAAGGAGGGCCCCATGCGGGTCCAGGCCATGGCCGCCTGGGCCGTCTCGGAGCTCGCCGCCAACCACCCCAGCACCTCTCCGGAGCCAGCATCAAGGGGCGGGAGTTCGAGGACCCCGCCACCAAGGCCAACATGAAGGCCATGGCCGCCAAGGCCCTGTGGCAGCTCGCCAAGGGGAACGCCGGCGTGTGCAAGAGCATCACCGACTCCAAGGCCCTCCTCTGCTTTACCATCCTCCTGAAGAAGGGGGCGGACGAGATCCGGTACAACTCCGTGATGGCCCTCATGGAGATCGCGCGCGTGGCCGAGAGGGAGACCGAGCTCCGCCGCCTGGCCTTCAAGCCCAACTCCCCCGCGGCCAAGGCGGTCGTCGACCAGCTGGTGTGCATCGTGGAGAGCTGGAAAGACTTTACGGACTGGAAGACAGGGGTATTTTGGTCAAAAAAATGGTCAAAGGGGTTGACCGTAAGTTGGGGACGGAAACCGTCAAAAGTGGGAGGTACCTTACATTGTTGTAAACTTGTGGGGTGCACTTTAAATATGGTAAACAAAAGTGGGGTGCCACTCAAAATTTCTCAATTTAAAAAGTCAATACACTGTTGGAGTTCATAAATTCTACCCACTCCACTTCAACCTTGAGTGACAAATGTATTTTTGTTAATGGTTAATTTAAGGAGATATGGAGGAAGAGTGCAAAAGGAGTAATTGTATGAGATTATGATAATAAAATGTTCGTCATATTATTAGAAAGATATACAATGATAATATTAGAGTTAAAGATTTTTTTTCATAATAATAATAAAAATATTTTGATGGATGTTCCTTGTTTGGTTTAGTTCTACATTAATTGCAAAGCCAAGCCAACCAAAGGTCATCTCTCTTTTATCAGGAGTTGCACAAAAGGTCCTCTCTCTTTAGGGCTTGTTTGGTAAATGAATTTGGATTTGGAAATCCAAAATTCAAATCCAAATCAAAATTTAAATTATGGATTTCAAAATCCAAATCCAAGTCAAAATTCAACTCCAACCAAACATATGATTTGGATTTAAGATTAGTAACTAAATAGTCTAAATTATAGTCATGATCAATAATTAAGCTATTAATTAATTATGATTAATTATAGTTATTATTAATTATAAAATTAATAATTAACGATTAATAATTAATAATTAATGATTAGTTATTATTAATTATAAAATTAATAATTAACAATTAGTTAATTTTTAAATAAATAACGATTAATAATTAACGATTAATAATTATAAATTATAATTAACGATTAATAATTAATAATTAACGATTAATAATTTTTATTAATGATTAATAATTATAAATTATAATTAATGATTAGTAATTATAAAATTAATAATTAACGATTAGTTAATTTTTAAATAAATAACGATTAATAAATAACGATTAATAATTAACGATTAATAATTAATAATTATAATTAATGATTAATAATTAAAATTACTAATTAAAGATTAATAATTTTTAATTAATGATTAATAATTATAAATTATAATTAACGATTAGTAATTAATAATTAACAATTAATAATTTTTAATAATTAACGATTAATAATTAATGATTAATAATTTTTAAATAAATAATGATTATCATAATCATAAAATTAATAATTAACAATTAGTTAATTTTTAAATAAATATTAGTTAGTTTTTAATTAACTATAAATTAAATATTTTAAAAATAATAATTATAAATTAATATAATGATGATTAGTAAATTATTAATTAAATTATCATAAAATATGATTCTAATCATGATTAAAATATTATTAATTAAGATTATAATAAATAGTTATTAACAAATTATTAATTAATATTATATAATACTAATAGATTATTAATTATGATTATAATTGGATATTAATTAATAAATTATTTATTAAGATTATGGTTATGATTAATAAAATTATTATAATTATGATTAATAAAGTTATAAATTATTAATTAGGATTATTATAAATTATTAAATAATAAAATTATTAACTAATAAATTATTAACTTAGAATATAATTATGATAACTAACTATTAGTTAGTTAACTAATTTAACGAAATTATTAAAGAATAAATATTTTAACAAAATTATTAAAGAATAACTAATTTTTAATTTACTAATTTTTAACAAAATTATTAAAGAATAAATATTTTAGCAAAATTATTCAAGAATAACTATTTTTTTTCCAAATCCAACCAAATCCAAGTTCTGAATTTTGTCATACTTTCCATATCTAAATCAATCTCCAACCAAACATAGAATTTCATGGATTTTTTTTCAAATCCATAAAAATCTAAATTCCACCTCCAAATACGATTTACCAAACAAGCCCTTAGGAGAGGACTCTCTAGTCTTTCCGATATAAGTCCATGTCGGCAAGGAAAGTTTTTTTTTTTTGTTTGACAAATATTGATGAGTTGTACCCATTTTTAAAAGGTACTCTAAAATCTTCCCATTTGTTGATAATTTATTTTTTTGGTTAAACATCATTGTACTAACTAGTAACGGCAATATGCAACATTCATAAAAAATATTAAAAATTAAATTAGAATTTTGAATATATATTTAGATAATATCATCTAGTTAGTTTAAATATTAAATATATTTTAATTAAAATTTATTTTTTCAGAAATATATATATAGTTAGTTAGTTTAAATATAATTTAAATATTGAATATATTTTAATTAAAATTTATTTTTTATAGAAATTTGGATATATGTTTAGATAATACAATATAGTTAGTTTAGAGATAGTTTATATATCAAATATATTTTAATTAGAATTTGGGATATATATGTTTATAGGATTTTAGATATATGTTCAAATAGTTGTAAGAAATTTAAGTTATTTTAAAATTAGTTATAAAATTTTAAATTACTTTTACATGAAGATATATATAAGACATGTACAGTGGTAGTTAATTATAAGAATTTATATTTTATTTATCAATTAGTACGTGATATACAAACGACTTGAACCACTCACTTTTAAGCCTTTTCAAGCCGCATTAGAGAGAGATGAATACTAGGGGTCGGGTACACGTGTTGCGTATACAATTTTTAATAAAAGAAAATTATGATCAGAGAGAGAGAATTACGACGTTTTTAAATTAGTATGAAGATTTAAGTGGGTGGATGACTAAATGGTCTGTAAATAATTATGCTTTTAGATAAGAAAGTACACAAAAATAATAATAATGTTTTCAATATTTTGATTATACTAGTGTATAGATTTATGCTAATTATATAAAAAGAAAAAAAAAATACTTATTTAATGGTGAAATTGGGGGACAGGTGGAGAACCCAATTTACTTTCCTATTTAACAAAAAAAAAATGTTTGCTTCAATTATTCTTTCTTCTTCCTTTCTTCCAACGGATAAATTTACTCTCTCTTCCTACCTTCATTCGTCGGATCTGATCTGAAAAAATACAAAGATGTCGTACGCGTACCTTTTCAAGTACATCGTCATCGGCGACACCGGTGCGATTTCTCTCCCCTCCTTCGCTGATCTCATGATTTCAATTTTTTTTAAATTTTTTTTTACATTCAATATCGAGATCTATTTTTATGTTATTGTTTCTTGATTCTTACATGGCGAAAAATCGAGATTGTGGTATCCGGTTGCACGGACACGAGCATGACACGAAGAAATGGACACGTTGCGTAGTTCGGTGTGTCGTGGTGCGTTTCGGACTGTACGCGTGGTGTCTGACACGAAGACTTGGATAGGGCACCCATTTCTGACACAAGTTTGGAAGAAATAATGATAAACCGATCGAAAGTAAGACTCTTAATTCAACTCTCATAGACAAGGTTTTCTACGAGAGAATTTGGCATGGTTGATCTTGGTGAAGCCCCTTAGGTCGTTTGGCATTGAGATTCAGTCATTCAGGGGGACACAGTCTCGCGAAATGGTTAGTTTACCCTGGGAGCCTACATTGAAAAGTTTCCCGGAAGGTTCAATACGCGAAATCCTCCAGTCATTGCACCTGTCATCAAAATGTCTACAAATTTAGCTTTGCAGTGTCTCAGGACCCAATATATTATGCTTTGGCAGTTGTGAGCCTCATGTACAATCAAGTTCGTATCCGCCCCAATATGGAAAATGTGGTTGATGTGCTCGTTCATTACTAGATAGTACAAAGAGTCATCCATAAGGGGCTGTTTGGTTCAAGTTTTAGAGGCTTGGGAATGGATTTTGGATTCCTTATCCATGTTTGGTAAGTGTGGAATTGAAAATTGGGAGAGAACGTGTGGGCTTCAGATTCCCGTTTATGTAGCAAAGTAAAACCCAAGTCCCCCTTGGGAATAATATTTTTGCTTTCCTGGCCTCCTGGGAATGCTGTTGGTGCATTAATTACAATTTTTTGGACGGTAATACCCTCATTGATACCAACTGAATTTAGGTAATAATAAAATAATAAAATTAATGAAAGGGTATTTATGGAAAACTAAAAAAATATTCCTATTCCTGTATGAACCAAACATAAAAATGAGAAAATTGAATTTTAAGGGCTACATATTCCCAACCTAACCAAGCATGGGTATGTGAATGTTGTTTTCTTTCCCATGGAAAAAGAATAGGAAGTTGATTTCTAGGAATATACTTCATCCAAACGCCCCGTAAGGGTCTGCTTGGATTGGAGGGAGAGTTAAGTGGGGGTGTATTTAATAACTCTTGTTTGGATTGGAGGTTTTGAGTAAGAGGAGGATTATAGAAAATACAATAGTTACCAAAATACCCTTATTACATATGTCATATAATTAGATTTGATTGGGCTTTTAGTTAAAACTTGTCAAAATATCTTCACAAAAAAAGTTGATAATTGCATCATGGACTGATAAGATAGGTAAGAGTTGATAATTGCATCATGGACCAATCTGATGGATGCATCATAGGATTGCAATCATATGAATTAAGAGAGAATAATGCGTTGCATCTGGATCTCATATTCTTAACAATAGATGTTTTATGGCCGATTATAATCCATAGGATGCCACCGTTTTATTTTCTTTCTTTTCTTATAATTTTCTTATCAACGAGTTTTTATCAATGATTTTTCTTATGAACATATGCGTCAATGATTTTTCTTATCAACATATGCATCAAAAACTTAAAAAAATGTTTTCTTTTCTTATCAACATATGCATCAACATTTTTTTTTTCATTTTGATTTTTTATCACCCTTAGAAATTGTTTTTTTTTTCTCGTCAACTCAACAAATGCATCAAAGACCGATTTTTTTTTATCAACTGAAAAAATCAGGAAGCTACGGAACAACTGGTTGAAAGCAAGAAAAATAGAGAAAAAAATCATGATATTTTATAGGACAAATAAGGGATATTTATGACTTTCTAAACAAAATTTCTCACTTTCCTTCGTTAACCCCCAAATTTGGAGGGTTGAAAAAATGAACAAAAAAGGCTAAACAAACCTTCACTTAACCCTCTATGACTCTTTCTCCTAAACTCCCACCCTCAAACCAAGGAGGATTTTTTTTTTTCTCTCACTAAACTTCCCACTCACTCAACTCTCTTAACCCTCAATCCAAGTAGAACCTAAAGGTTAGGACCAACTCTAGAATCCTGCACTCCAGGTGTCACCTTACTGATTTTCTTTTACAATTAATATTGCTGTTTCAGAAAAAACTTAAAGAATGATGGATTCCTTCTTTAATAAGATGTTCCATTCTGATTTGTGAGTTGAGGCCTAAATGTGTTTATGCCACGTTTCTGAGGAATCCTGGATTCTTCTTTTTATTTGTTACAAGCTTGAATTGCATTACTCACATTCTTTGATTTTAAAGATTCAATAGGGGAAGCATTCAAATTTAATATATAGCAGTTCCCTTCTAGATATCCGCAACCAAGAATTTCAGACTGAAAGAAAAACCCTTTTTCTTGAAATTGAACCAATCAGTAAGGGTTAAGTTGAGCATTGCTCACAATGTGACCGACAATGTTGTAAAGACACGAGTGCAACACGACAAAACATTGACATAACGTCATGGATACGACACAAATTTGGCCATGTCCTAGTGTATTTTGTGTTTTAGCCATGTCTGATATGTTCAAGAGGGTGCAACAGACTTGATATCGACTTTTGGAGTGTTTGGCTCTGTGCTTCCTTGGTGATTGAGGAATGACTCTGGCGATAATAGTTGTAGAGCTGGCTTAAATTCAGTATTAAAAACTTCAATCAATAAGATAACGATTATGTGATATTCTCATGTTCTCATAGTTTTGTCGTCATCCAAGCCATCAACATCAGAATGTATCCGGCTTATATCGAGTCTAATTATAACCTTTGGCCAAGTAGGTAATTGTTGAATTCGATGGGTTCCCGTTTCAGTGAGCTGGTCTGCAATTTTTATCAAGGTTTAGTGGACATAGTAGAGTATAATGGGTTTTCGTCCAAACTTAGTAAGAGGCCACATAAAATGCATCTTGATGGGCAGTGAGAGATCAATCATCTAATAGATTGGCCCTATCTCTTTCTTCAATATGGTTTATGGTCTTTTACTCTTTTTGGTCTAGCCCCTCAAATATATCATCCATCTTTTAGTTCTTGTCGAGTGGAAATACACGACTCCATCTTTCTTAAAAAAATCGTAGAGTCTAGAGGCGAAGATCAAGCTCATCATCATGGTACCAATGGGTAAATCTTTTTCAGCTTTATTGTTTAAATTATTCAATGAAATATTGGATTTAATGGCAAGCTCAAGTATGAAGCATAGTTTGCAGTATCGGCCGTTACCGATCTGTTACGACCGATACCGATACAGTTTGGCATGTCCCGATCCGACACCGACCGGTATCCGATACTGATTGTTATTGACATTGGGGGTCTTTTTTTCCGATTAATACGGAAAATATAATTGAACGAAAAAGACCAATCATCAAATATGTAAAAGCATAGTAAGATTGTAAAAGCATATAAAAGAAGAAAATTTATCTATCACATGTAAACCAATTGGCAATGATGACTACTATTTCATTCAATTTCAAAACTGCTAAGATACGACACTGGAAATACTTAAAATTATGCTAGGCTAAATGTATAAACTATAGTTTCTAAAATGTTAATAATTATTTGCTTTCCGATACTAAAAGATCCGATACCCCGATCCGAAACCGCCGATACCAACACACATAGGAATGGTCTGATATCGGAATATTCCGATATCGATATTGCGAACCTTGGTATGAAGTTGATTTCTACTGCTAATGACCATAATCCTATAATGGACATTAGTATTGGAATTCAATCTGTTGGAATCTATTTTGTGTGCCACTTTTTATCTTACTAATCTCTTCACTGGTGAGAAGCATGATTCAGCTTTACCCAGCTCTCTAAAGTTTGTATTATCAGTTAGCTTATGCAATTACATCCTAGTATGCCCATTATACAACCTGTTTCCTCATTCTATTTCTGTTACATTTCTCGTACAATTTTCAGACCCCACAACAATGAGAAGGAAACTGAAAATCAGCGCATCACATCGTAAATACTTTCATAGTAGAACCTGTTTAACTCTATTTTTATTGAAATCTCCGACAATATTCAGACTCCACAATGATTATGAAACTGAAAATTAAACCATATTGTACAGACTG
Organism: Iris pallida; assembly: GCA_029216955.1. Classification (NCBI taxonomy): domain Eukaryota; kingdom Viridiplantae; phylum Streptophyta; class Magnoliopsida; order Asparagales; family Iridaceae; genus Iris; species Iris pallida. Next base: position 3,042,188 of record JANAVB010007798.1, on the reverse strand, counting down.
TTGGCTAATGAAGATAACTTTCCATTGTCTTAAACCTCATACCTTTTCTTTAACACTGTCGAAGATCTGCAAAATAGTATAAGAGGCATAATGGGCCTCCTAGAAAATACAATTTGAGTATACAAAACCTTGTAGAAGATTCATATACTACAGAAGTCGACAAAAATATTGGAAATAGTTTCTAAATCATATTAGAAATGGTTAATGTTTCACCTGTTGCATAACAACAGTTGAATTTTCTTTTTGTTCAACTTTTCTTTAGAGGTTCATCATGAAATATCAAGTAAACTCTCCATTTCTTCTCACCATCCCTAGCTGTCCATCAAAACAAGGGAAGGAAGGATCTTTGTGTAGTAATCAGATATATAAGTGCTGCAAGCCTCGTAATCATGATTCTGTCATATTAGCAATTCTCATTTTACTATATCATGTATTAGGAAGTATTTCTTAGTTTATATTCCTTGGTTTTAGTTGGAATTTTTGTAGATGCTAAATATTGGAATAGTCTTGGGATGAGGTTGTATAAGGATGCACCTCATTGATCCCAGTGCTTATGACATGAAAAGCTTTGTTAGTTCCTCAGTTTTCTTAAAGATAACACTGCTTTATCTCTTCCGAGGAACGGAGATCTTTTTTTAATGGAGGTAGTTATGCAACATTTGTTTTCTTTTTTCCAGGGGTTGGAAAGTCATGCCTTCTTCTGCAGTTCACCGACAAGAGGTTCCAACCCGTTCATGACTTGACTATTGGTGTTGAATTTGGAGCTAGGATGATTACAATTGAAAATAAGCCCATAAAGTTGCAGATATGGGATACGGTTTGTTTCTGTCTTCCCTGTTCTAAATTTGTAGGACTGCCTCGTTCTCTTGTTCCCTTTCTCGGTTGTTTAAATGGAAAATAGTGTTTATTATGAACCGGACCACATCATGTGATTAACATTTGTTCCTAATTTTATGGTAGTACCCGTTTGCTAGTATTTTATGTTTTATATACAGCAACAACAAAGCCGTTATCCCAGATTTTGTGGTTGGCTGTTTGAATCCTTTTATTCCATCAGCTACTATTTTTATTTTTATATGATTTCAAATATTTTTGCCCCTATTCTCTTCCATATTCTGATGGAACATTTAAAATTTATGGACACCAAGATACTAGATTATATGATCAGAATTTGAAATTTATGAAAACAACGTTGAGCAGATCTTTAGCTGTTTAGTGGCACACTTAAACGAGTCCCTTCAAGAACACAAAAAAGTTTGAGGTGAAGAAATTTTGTTTCATTAATATAACCTTTACTCTTATGAGGTGCCACAATTTTTAATTGTTAAAAAATGATTGTCGATTACTGGGAAGCCAATCAAACCTTTAAACCTGTCTATGGGATTTGGCGAGTCAAAATCACCTTGGTGACAGACCCATACTTATCCTTATCCAACATCACATCACATTGGTGTGGTATGTATGCGCTGAGACCAAAAATAGGATGTAGCAAGTATGCTACTGTTGATGCATGCGATAGATTTAAGTTAACCAATAATCTGTACTTGGTGAATGATGTAGGCTGTTATTTTCTGCTACTTTCATATTCTAATCAATTCTTCCATCATTTTTAGGCTGGCCAAGAATCTTTCAGATCCATTACTAGATCATATTATAGAGGGGCTGCTGGAGCACTGCTGGTTTATGATATCACCAGGTGTGTCCATTTACGGAATGATAAATCTTTTTATTTTATTCTTCATTGGGTTACTCAAGCTTGATTATTCTACCCGTTCTGATCATGGGATGTTTAAATTGCTTTATATATTTTGTACTAACTTATCAGGAGGGAAACATTTAATCATCTTGCAAGCTGGCTGGAAGATGCCAGGCAGCATGCAAGTGCAAATATGACAATTATGCTGATAGGAAACAAGTGCGACCTGGCTCATAGAAGAGCTGTTAGCACGGAGGAAGGTGAACAGTTTGCCAAAGAGCATGGACTGATCTTTATGGAAGCTTCTGCTAAAACTGCACAAAATGTTGAGGAGGTTAATGAATTACAGTACTGCTTATGCTTGGTTAAGTATATGTGTTGTCCTTCTGTCTCCTCATCTGACTTCTAAATCCTTGCAGGCATTCATTAACACAGCAGCTACAATCTACAAGAAAATCCAGGATGGGGTCTTTGATGTATCAAATGAGGTCAGTTCTCTTCTAATGGATGTTTGTTTTGGACTCTTATTCTTCTTAGGCTGCAGTATGCAGAGGGCTGGAAACACAACAAAGAGGGAGCATATTACTATATCCATATTTGAATTATCTGAATTTGTCCATATATCCACCAGATATATCCATATACAAGACCTATGGATATTATCCCAATCTGGATAATATCTGAATTTCTCTCTTCGAATATACTATAACAAAGAAATAAACATAATATACTATATTTAGTATCCATAAATCAAAAGTCGTATAATATCATGTTCCTTATTCCTTCCTTCACTTTTGAAGGATTATATATCTGCTTGGAAAATAATGTAGTATGTTTGATACGCCTTTGTTACGACTTTCTTTTTTAAGATTAAAGGGCCAGTCAGTTACTGCCCCCATGGGACTCGATCCCAGGACTTCCCCTTCCCATTCCAAAGGCCTCAACCATTGGTTGCCCAACCTTTTGTTTTGTTCAAGGCTAGTTAAGAGCATCTCCAACCCTATTGTGACTTTGGAAAAAAGTTAATGCCACATAGGAATGACAAAATTTTATTCAAAAGTTCTTCTCCAATGCAATTGTCAAGTCAATTGTGAAGCTTATGTGGCAAAAATTAAAGAAGACATTGTGAAGTTGATTGTCTTGTTCTAGACAATGCACTTGACAATGTCTTCTCTTCCATGTCATCAATTATGAATAAAAAATATTAGAAAAAAGAAAGAAGATGAGTAGTTGTCTTAAAAGTTGCCTTGGAAGTTGGAAAAAATAATTTTTATTGTTTTCTCAATACTTTTGCATTGGAGAGAGTTTTTCTATCTCATTGTCTTTTGAGATATAATTTTGCCACATAAACAAGACATTGTCTTGTGGCTCATGCCACATAGGAGCCACCTAAGACTCACAACACTTAACAAGACAATAGGGTTGGAGATGCTCTAAGAAAGATGATAGGTTTCTATTCTATATCAAAAACATACCTAGACTATATTTAATATTCCCTAATTAATAGTTCAATACATAAAGATAATACACTATATTTAATATTCCCTAATTAATAGTTCTAGACAATGCACTTGACAATGTCTTCTCTTCCATGTCATCAATTATGAATAAAAAATATTAGAAAAAAGAAAGAAGATGAGTAGTTGTCTTAAAAGTTGCCTTGGAAGTTGGAAAAAATGATTTTTATTGTTTTCTCAATACTTTTGCATTGGAGAGAGTTTTTCTATCTCATTGTCTTTTGAGATATAATTTTGCCACATAAACAAGACATTGTCTTGTGGCTCATGCCACATAGGAGCCACCTAAGACTCACAACACTTAACAAGACAATAGGGTTGGAGATGCTCTAAGAAAGATGATAGGTTTCTATTCTATATCAAAAACATACCTAGACTATATTTAATATTCCCTAATTAATAGTTCAATACATAAAGATAATACACTATAGGAAGTACCCTGCCTCTTACGTTACTTGGAAGAAATATGTAAGTAATAGTCTTGTTTGCTGAAATATGTGGAGTCGACAATCAACTGAACATATATGCTATCCACATTTCGATCCGATTGTAAATGGATGACTTTATATATCTGGACTCACACCAATCGAATATCTGGATGGGTTCCAGTGTGGAGTGGGTTCTTCTGGTATTTTGGATATCCATTTAGACATCTGGTTATGCAATATTCGTGTTGTCGTTGGAGTCTTTTTGAACTTTAGGATAGTGTATCTGACAATTGTGGGAGAATACTTAAAATCTCTCCTTTTCTCCCTCTACATTACTCTCCCTTATGCTTTGCTTGCTCTCATTCTCTCAATTTAACTTTGCCTTAATTGCATCTGATTAGAGATCTTGGCAACTAACTGTGACCAAAGTGCCTCGAACTATTTGCACCCTACTAGTACTTTGACAAGAGATGCTTGAAGCATCATCCTAGAGCAATGTGATAAAAATGACGATTGGTTTTGTTACTTGGTTCCAGTTCCTCTTTAAATATCCTAGCAAGTTAGTGATTTTTTTATTATGATTAACGGGTTATGTGTAGACATTACTTGTTCTATTTCTTTGGGATGTTTCTTGGAGCTTATTTTTGTTCCAAGTGCAAATGAATGTCTTCACATTTATGACTGGAAAATTAACAACTACCACATTCCGTCAGATGGCAGAATGTATTGTTTACATAATTTCTTACGCCAAAGCCTTGGCATGTGGTTCTGGAACAGTTTTTCCCTTTCTCTCCCAGTCAGCTTGGGGAATTAAGACCCTTGCTAAGGAGCAATCCGGTCACACCTATATAGGTTTGCTTGGTTTTAAAAGGCCTAGAGGTCTAATGCTGTAGTTTAATATCATTAAGTTTTTTTTGTGGGCAAACTTCTCTTTCTACCAAGCATTATAGAATATTTCTTAAGGGACAACCATAGGAGAGTTTAAGGATGCATCTAGGGGGAACTTAAAATTTAACAGATGAGTGTCTAAGATCGCAGCTGTTTCCACCCATTTGACGTTGTTGCTGGACCATATGATAGAGATTTTTCTTTGGAGTAAAAGTTAACTAGGATCATCCAATTGATAAAAGTAAAACCTTGTGGGAAATGGGAATGTTACTCCCTTATTATTCGAAAAGTTGACCTCAGCACTAGAAGAGAGATTTGTTTTACTATGGAAGCTTACAAGAGAATTTTGTAAATAATTGATGCTAGGCCCTTCTGGCTCATCTGCTTGTAATTTCTTTGTATGACTGATACTTGACCCTGTGTTTTGTCCCTTCCAGTCTAATGGTATCAAAGTTGGATATGGAGGAATCCCAGGTCCATCTGGAGGTAGAGACGGCTCCTCTGCACAAGCTGGGGGCTGCTGCAGTTAAACTTTACACCTTCCCACTCGTCATTAGCAACTGCCGCTGATAGTCATTCTGTTACGATATCCACCTCCGTTTCAGCCTGCTTACCGGCTTCGGAAGTCTCTTTTGCATCTGAAAACAGTACACAGTACCCAGACTGGACGCAGTATAAATGCAAATAGCAAGCATTGTACAATCTCAGTTTCTCTACGACGACAACTTTGTACATCTGTCCTGATATATTGAACCTGTTGAATTTGTTTTGGTGCGACTTATTTGGTTTGTGAAAATTGTTCTGTAATGCTCCTCCATTATTCTTTATAGATCAATTGGTGCTTGGCCGTTTCACCATGGAACTCGGGGAAAAAGGAACGCTTTGATTAAATTTAGTAGGCAAGTTGAGCATCATGGTAAGCAATGCAAAGAACATGCGTCTAGGCTAGCATAAATGCAAACCTGAATATTTACTTCATGCAATTGCATACTGCATGACCCATTTTATTCATCTACTCGCTTTTGTACCCGACTTTGATTCTAATGGAAGTTTGTTTTCTCGCCATCATCTAAGTTGAGTTTTTATGTAGATTTTAAAAAAAAGTTATTATGTAGATTGGATATTGTGAATTAAGATTTGATCGGAAATGGTGCATTTTGCATATCAATCTATTGATGGTAAGGATTAAGCAATTTTATTTCAAGCCTGTTTTTTGTTTTTTGTGATGTCCGGTGTAAAGTACATGACTTTATGTATGCTATGTTGTATGTCATTTGGGGCCACTGCTCCCAACTTTCACACACACACATCCACATCTTCCTGCGGATCTCTTGAGACCGTCTGCCTAGCTAAGGTAGTTATATCTCTTCATGCTGACCACAAGAGCCCGTTGAGTTCGTGTAAGTCTGTTAATAAACAAAAGTAATACAAAGTCACTATTTTCCCAAATACTTATGATGGTTTATGCTTTTTAAAACCTAAAATTGAGTTTTCCCCCCTTTTTTTCCCATGACTGAATTAGGTTCTCTTCCAGTAACTGCATCATGGGTGGGCGGGGCAGTTAAAGATTAGGTTACCGATCGAGTGAATCTTGTGGTTACCGAGAAGATGTATAAGATCCTGGCTAGGTGGCAGAAGATCAGTGAATTGAGCCACGAGAGCGTATTATTCCTTCCATTTATAATAATGGTAAAAATTGGGAACAGTGGGCCCAAAAGGCATACAATGCAGCATGCACAAAGTCCGGTGCGTATCGCCGGACATCTAAAAAAAAGGTTGAAATACTTGTTTCTTTCAATAAATTTAAAAACAAATTTAGGTAGTTCTATGTATTTTAAGCAATAAAATAAAATGGTATTTAGGTATCTTTCTGTATTTCCGGCACATCAGACGATAGCTTTTGGAGAGTACATTTTTTATTTAAATAATAAATATATTTTTTCTTACTTAGAATCATGAACATACCAATCATCTATTTTAGGAGGATTTTATCGAGGTATGAATAGTTTTTTCTTGTTTGAAGGGAGACGATATATCGTAGAATAGTATTTTTATTCCTCTCATTCATCATATGGCAAGGGCCATATATATAGGGATAAGGGGCAACCCAATGGTCATAAGTTACATGACCCAAGGGTCATGAGTTACATGATCCCAAGGGTCATGTGTAACTCATGACATAATGGTGAATAATAAGGTTTACACAACACTCCCCCTTATTCATCCATTTTCTTGGATCCACTTATGAAATACTTCAGGGTTCAATAAGCTAATGGGGTGGATACTGCTGGATCCAGAGTAAACTTGGTTTGCCTCGTTAAAACCTTGGCTGTGGAAAATCCAGTGGAAAAAACCATCAGTCCTAAGGAAAAAGAGTACAATCCTATAGTTTTACTCCCCCTGATCTATACAAGCTTCAGGCTTGCAGGTCTTTTAGTTGCCTCATCCCTATTCCTCTTACAAGCTTTACAAAAGTACATCGTGGCAGTGTTTTGGTAAACAAATCTGCTAAGTTATTACAAGATTGAATTTGTTGTACTTTGACTTGTCCCTTCTCTTGAAGGTCGTGCGTCCAGAAGAATTTGGGGGATATGTGCTTCGTCTTGTCACTCTTCATGTATCCTTTCTGAAGTTGAGCTACGCATGCTGCATTATCTTCAAAAAGGGTAGTAGGCTCAAGTTCACCAGTCTTCAGGCCAGTAGATGCCAAAATGTGCTGAATGACGGAGCGAAGCCAAACACACTCCTTGCTTGTTTTATGGATTGCCAGGAGTTCAGAATGGTTGGATGAGATAGCCACACTGGTCTGTTTGACGGACCTCCAGGAGATAGCCGTACCACCGAAAGTAAACACAAATCCAGTTTGTGATTTCTCTGTGTGGGGATCTGATCTATAACCTGCATCTGAATAACCAAGTAAAGTGGAAGACCCACTATTCGGGTAATATAGTCCTAGGTCTATAGACCCTTGGAGGTAGCGCAGAAGATGCTTCACTCCATTCCAGTGGCGCTTTGTGGGCGCTGCACTGTATCTGGCTAATAAGTTAACTGAAAACGCTATATCAGGACGCGTACAGTTAGCCAGATAGAGTAGTGCCCCAATGACACTTAGGTAAGGTACTTCAGGACCTAATGATTCCTCTCCCTCTTCTAGTGGACGGAAAGGGTCCTTCTTTACGTCCAATGATCGAACGACCATTGGTGTACTAAGGGGATGGCATTTATCCATGTGGAATTGTTTAAGTAATCTTCGTGTATATGTAGATTGGTGTAACAGGATACCACCCTTTAGGTGTTCGATTTGTAAGCCAAGACAATACTTTGTTTTGCCTAGGTCTTTCATTTCAAAAGTTGTCTTAAGGCTTTCAGATATCTCAATGATCTCTGCAGGAGATCCAATGATATTTAAGTCGTCGACATAAACGGCGACTATAACAAATCATGTTCCCGATCTTTTTATAAAGATACACGGGCAGACTTTATCATTAGTAAATCCTTGCGTAGCAAGAAACTCACTTAGTCTGTTATACCACATTTTTCCTGATTGTTTAAGACCGTACAATGATCTTTGTAACCTTACAGAATAGGTGTCCCGAGGTCTATCTGTTTTCTCTGGTGAAATTTTATATCCTTCAGGGAGTTTCATATAGATATCTTTATCTATATTGCCATAAAGATATGCAGTCACAACGTCCATGAGCTGCATTTCTAGGCTTTTCAGAGAAGAGAGGCTGATCAGGAATCTGAAGGTATTCCCATCCATGACCGGAGAATATGTTTCTTCATAATCTATTCCCGGTTTTTGGAAGAAACCTTGTGCTACAAGGCGTGCTTTGTAGCGCACAACTATGTTGTGTTCATTTCTTTTTCTTGTGAAGATCCATTTATATCCCACAGGTTTTACACCTTCAGGTGTTTGGACTACTGGTCCAAAGACTTCGCGTTTCAAGAGTGAGTCCAGCTCTACTCCTATTGCCTCGTTCCACTTTGGCCAATCGCCTCTGCGTTTACATTCTGCTAGAGAACGTGGATCAATGTCATCGTCATTTTCAGTGACGTGAACGACAATATTGAACGTAAAATCGTCGTCGACGACTGTGCTTTTTCTGTTCAGTACCTCTCCAGTACGTACATAATTTAATGATATTTCTCCTGTTTGTTCCTCTTCAGGGGAAACTAGGAGGGGAGAGGTAGCTGATCTAAGCTCAGCATCCTGTGTTGGGATCTTCTTAATTTCTCCAGGGTTTTTTCTTTTACGAGGGACTTTGTCTCTCGAACCTGGTGGGCGTCCTCTTTTTAATTGAGGTATTGCCATTTCTGCTGCTGGCGGATTGCATCCATCTTTGGGGATGTCAATCCTAGCTGGCGTGTTGGCAGCAGGGATGTGTGATCTGACAATCTTCTGGTTGTCAGTAAATGTATCCGGAAGTAGATGTACAGTGTTCTGAAGATGTAATATCTTCAGGATCTCATCTTCACATTGACTTGTACGCGGATCAAAATGAGACAAAGTTTTTGTGTCCCAAGAAATTGTCTTAGAAGCTTCTGGATTCTTAGACTGTGTGCCCAGTTTAGGAAATAATCCTTCATCAAACTCACAGTCATCAAGACGTGCCTTAAATACGTCACCCGTCAGGGGTTCTAGGTATCTAATTATAGAGGGTGAGTCAAACCCAACATAGATACCTAATCGACGTTGTGGACCCATTTTGGTCCTTTGTGGGGGGGCAATGGGGACGTAAACAGCACAACCAAAAACTCTCAAATGAGAGATATTTGGAGGTGAACCATAAGCGAGCTGCATCGGAGATAGAATATGACCCCCAGAAGGCCGTATTCTAATAAGTGATGCGGCATGCAATATAGCATGACCCCAAGCTTCCACAGTCAACTGTGACTGCATCAACAATGGGCGAGCAATCCATTGTAATCTCTTAATAAGAGATTCTGCTAACCCGTTCTGGGTGTGAACATGAGCTACAGGATGTTCAACTTCGATGCCAGTTGCTTGGCAATAGTCTTAAAAAACCTGTGAAGTAAATTCACCCGCATTATCAAGTCTTAATTTTTTGATATGGTTATCGGGGAAATGAGCCCGCAACTTAATTATTTGTGCCAATAGCTTAGAAAAAGCTAAGTTGCGGGTGGACAAAAGGCACACATAAGACCATTTAGTAGATGCATCTATAAGTACCATAAAGTACCTAAATGGACCACTTGCGGGGTGAATAGGTCCGCAAATGTCTCCATGAATTCTCTCTAAGAAGCTAGGAGACTCTAGTCCCACTTTCAAAAGGGATGGTCTCGTTATAAGTTTGCCTTGAAAACAAGGTAGACACGAGTAATCATACTTCTGAAGAATCTTCAGGTTCTGCAGGTTGTGTCCACTAGATTGGCTCATGATTCGTTTCATCATAGCTGATCCTGGGTGACCCAGTCTATTATGCCAAAGTTTAAATTTTGGCGATGAATGTCACTTCTGGTGCACAATCATGTTAGCTTCTGTTGATTGAATATGAGTATGATAGAGACCCGACGGGAGTCCCTTGAATCGTTCTAAGATAGTTTTTGAACCATCTTTTAGACGAGTAACATACAGATATTCTGTCTCATTTATTTTATTTGTTTCTAAGTGATATTCGTTTATGTCATACTCAAATAATTATTATTACTTTTATTTTTATCATATTGTAATTAGGATTTTTTTTTTTCTCTCATGACCATGTGTCCATAACCCTAACCCTAACCCTAGCCCTACACCCTACCCATAACCCTAACCCTATCCCTACACCCTACCCATAACCCTAGCCCTAGGGGGGGGGTGCTAGGTGTCCCTACAAGGGATGGGGGGGGGACACCTCACCCCCCTACACTCTTCTATCTATATATATATATATATACATATTCATTCTCTTCATAACCAAAAAAAAAAAAAAAAAAGAAGAAGAAACAAACACACACACCCACACTACCCGACCCCCCCCTCCTAGCCTTGCTGCTGCTGCTGCCGCTCCTTGCTGCCGCCGCTAGCGCCGCCCGCCGCCGCCGCCAGCGCCGCCCGCCGCCGGCCAGCCTCCAGCCCCCTCTTCTCCACTTCCTCCTCCTCCTCCACTTCATCCCCTCCATCATCATCTTCTTCCTCCTCTTCAAGAAAAACCTAGGTAAGGTTCTAATTTCAATTTCTCCTCTTTTCCTTCCAAATTTATCTAGGTTAAATTCTAATTTAGGTTTATTCTTGGATTCATGACCTAGGTTTAGAAATTGGGAGAATTGAATCCTAGAAATACTTCAAAGAACCCAAGGCAAGTCCTCCCCCTTTCTCCTCTTGTAAACTTTTATTTTGATATCCTACTTGTCATAAATCAATATTATTTAGTTTTCTTTTCTGAAATTTATAAAATTCATGGCCAATCCAATTTTTACGTGGTTGTAATAATGATATGGACACAAAAGATTAGGAACACACCTATGGACACAATTAATGCGTGTATGCATGACTTGGACACGATATGAAATAAAGAACACAAGAAGTTGTATAAGGATTTTATTCTGATTAGAGTTTGTTATGTTATACCTAATTTGATTTCATGCTTGGCCATGTATACATATATGTATATACAAATACGTATAGTTAGTAATACATATATATTAAAATGTGTTGGATAACCAGGAATGTTTACTCTCTAAATGAAAACAATTCTGAGTATAGTAATAGTTTTGACCTTATATGTCATAAAAATGGTAGCTTCTAGTACCACCTCTTGGTTTATCATAAATGTCAAGCTTAGGCTATGTGAATATAAGAACACTAGTAAACTTTATAATATTTTTGCATATATATTGAATTATGTTCAAAAAAAAAATCAAACTTCTACGTTATTGCTTATCATTATAGATTATTCTTAGAAGTTGATCACTATACCTTGGTCTTCGTTCCCTACGTAAACTAGTATATGCATAGTTTCCGAAATTTGGTATTTTGAGATTTTGATCCATATTCTATAAAATTTCAGCATTTAAATTTGAACTTTACATATCTATATCAACCTATATGTTGCATAATGAAGTATTCATACACATAAGGTTATGATTGTTTTAGGTCTTCCACTTATAATTACCAATCCAAGTAAAGATTTTGCAGTATTGTTCTTGAGATTAAGTCTTACTAATGGGTTGTTCTTGTTTTGTGTTTTAGTCATTCACTAAACACTACCTGTCATTGTTTGGTAAGAATAGCCACTTGGTAAGGATCTTGCAACTTTAGTTTCATTATATACTATGCTGCGTGGTTCCGGTGTTGAGAGTTGCTCCACCGAAGGGGTCGGCGTACCCATTTATTAAATGCGTGGTTCCGGTGTTGAGAGTTGCTCCACCGAAGGGGTCGGCGAGCCCATATATTCCTTATTTCATGTTTTGTAAATTGTCAGAGCTCCTAAATACAAAGGAGACTCTGCCGAAATTTTTGAAAAATTTAGGAGATAGACAAATCTCTGATTTTCGGAAATTTTAGAATCATTGGGTGGGGAGGACAACTGAATATCCCTAGATATCCCGTAACATAATAACCATAAAAAGGCTGATCAGCAATTCCTGAATATCCTGATGAGTACTTCTATATAAGTACTAGCCCAAGAGAGGCTCCTGAATATCCTGATGAGTACTTCTATATAAGTACTAGCCCAAGAGAGGCTCCTGTCCTGCTACTTCTATTCCGACAGTAACATCGAGGCTCCGAAATTACAGCCTGATCCCAGGTTAACGGGATTGTTCACGGGAATTATTTAGGGAATTAATTCAGAGTTTTGTTCTCAAAATTGCATTGCATTTAGTCTACTAAATTTTATTTTACTCCAGAAACAACCCCACCTATCAAAGGTAGGTAGTTCTTGATTGCTCAAGGGAAGCAAATCCTGTTAAGAGCTCAAGGGAAGCTCAGAGAAATTCTTCCAAATTTATGGATGTCATTTACATTTCTTTGATTTTAGTAAAGTCAACTTATATGATAATGCTAGTCGGCATATTTCCTTCTTTTAGAAAACTGTACCTTTCTTTTGTATGCTTTACCGTCCTTGACCGAGGACTTGCTTGTCGTTTTCTAAAACGACCTAGTATTGTTCGCTAGGTGAAGAAGAAGACAACCCCGCCGAGGTACTACCACAGTACGACGAGGAATAGCCGCCTGGGTAATGGCAGTTAGGACCAGTACTACCATAGCTATCTTGCTAGTTATTTTTGTAATAAATTTGTAACTTGTAAAAGTATTGTTGAAGAAGTCTTGTATAATAATTACCATATGTATGATAAGTTGTAATCTCTGGCATTTTCCATTTTTGCTGATGTTTACGGGCGACAATCGCGGATTTCGGCGCGTAGCCTGGGGATGTGTATGACGTCACCGTTCCAGTTGGGAAGCGGGACGTGACACGTCCTTTTAGTGGTGGCCCATGCAGGTCAGCGAAAATGGAAAATCCAGAACGGACCTTAGGCCTAGACGTAGGATAGAAAGCTTTGATTTCCAATCATATCTTAGAAATCCTTAAGTAAGGTAGATAAATAGTTGGTAGCTTTTCCTTACAAATTCCTCTTTCCTGTCTAGATCTTAAATCCTACTAAGGAGTTACTAACCTAAGGAAGAAATACTTTTATTTTCTTTTCAATCTAGGTCATGCCTCGGTTTGCACCCTTCGCAAGACTGGGAAATGATAGTCACAGCCTAGACGAGTATTATGCATTTGTAAAGAAGATGTGGCACGTAGCCCGTAAAGGAATGATCGAAGCCTATGGAGTACACTACGAATTGAAATATCCAGTAGTGTCAGACATAGATGATGAAAGGAAGGAGTATTACAACTCGGTACATTATTATGTCCTGATAAAGGCAGAACCCACCAAAGGCCCAAAGACTGATCGCAATGGTACCTTGGAAGAATGGCTGCAGACTCATCCAAACGCAATAGTGCACAACATCAGGAAGATGTGGATTTAGATCCTCAAGCATATATGTATATGGAATGTATGTAATATATGTAGTAAGAATGCAAGTAAGTAGGGAATATGGACTTAGATCCCTAGTATCTATAGATGATAAGTATGTGTGTGTAGCTAGAATGAATGGAATGTAAGATATATCTGCATGTAGGTAGAATATGACCAAGTATGTATGTAAGCCAAGGGCATATTGATCTATAAATAAATAAAATATGCTTTTCTCCTTATGTTCCTTATAAGAAATTCTTACATAGGATATCCAGGATATGGACCTGTTTATACCCAGTTTGGAATGGGATGGAAGCGAGTACACCTTGTACCTGTACCAACGCTATGCCAGGATGCTATGGAACGCACCCGACTGGTATGACATTCATGTCTACCAAGTATTCTATGGAGTCAGGCGTCCTATGGTACGAGACGTGGAGGATGGCGCTGAAGTATACTTTGAGTACATCACCTACTGTCTTTATGTCCGAGACCCGAACCGCATCTATGTCGGATTGCACGGCTACGAAGGCACCATGGATGACTTTGAGAGGATGTATACAGAAGTGGAGATCCTTGCTGAAGGGAGGGAGCTTATTGAAGCCGTAGCATAAGATGTCTTAACCCTGTACATAGTGAAGAAGGAGCCCTTTTCCTTGTATTTTGGCATCTGCAGATATGTACTTGTATGTAGTAGAATAGTTTACCATGTCGCGTTTTGGAATGATGGGTGACATGAGTAACTAAGTAGCAAGAATGTATGTAAATGAAAAATGAGAGTAAGGAGCACCATTTTGTAATTACTCTCATTTTAATGAATGAATATATATATATATGTACGAAGTTTCATGATACACTCTTGTTGGAGATTATGAGTTAAATACTTCCCTAAGAATTGCGTTTTTCCAAATCTCAGGATATGGACAACCACGGCCAGTCAAGTACTCCGCCCCCTCAAGAACCAACTGTGGCCGATATGTTTCGATTATTCCAGCAATTATTGGAATCCCATAATCAGCAGGCCAATGCAGCCCATGTTGCCAATACAACCATATTGGAACAAATGCAGAACCCCAAGAAAACAGAAGAGAGAAACCTAAAAGATTTTCGAGATCTTAAGCCACCTAAGTTCAAGGGAACTGAAAATGCAATGGAAGCGGGTCAATGGTTGAAAACCATTGAAGGCTTAATGAAGGCCGCAAAGCTCAAAACCGAAGATATGGTGCCAGCAATCCGTATCCAGCTAGAAGATATCGCTGGATACTGGTGGAGTGCTGAGTACCCTGAAGATTCCGATGAGGTCATGACATGGGCAGAATTCAAGAAGAAGTTTGAGGAAAGATTCTATCCTAAATCAGCACGAATAGAGTTAGAGCGGCAATTCAACTATCTTAAACAAGGAAGACGCACCGTCGATGAATATGCTGTAGAGTTTTCCAGACTCAGTCGCTTTGCTCCTAACATGATAGCCGACGAAGAAACAAAAATTTCTAGGTTCCTGGAAGGGCTCGGGACCCAATTGAAAAGCAGGGTCGCGTCCTACCGGTGCCAGACCTTTTCTGAGGTAACAGAAGCTGCTCGAGACCAGGAGAGAATCCTGAAAGAGGAGCAACCTTTCCGGTCATCACAACCCAAGAGAACTTTTGAGGAAGGATCATCCTCTAACAAGAATCACTGGCAAGGACCACCTAAGCGTCCTCAGAATGGCAACTCGGACAAATTCCTTATCTGTGATTTCTGCCAGAAGCCAGGACATAAGAAGAGTGTATGTAGGAGAAGATTGGGGCTTTGCTTGAGGTGTGGAGCAAATCATCCAATCAGTCAATGTCCTCAGCCGCCTGCAAATGGAGCAAGGACACAAGGCTTCACTCAAGGATACCGACCTCCAGTTCAAGGGAACCAACCTCGACCAATGATACAGGCACCAACAGCGCAAGCGGGAATGGCTTATGGAAATCAGCAAAGGCCGCCCTATGCCCCTCAGGCTTATCAGTTTCAACAAGCACAACGAGCAGCTCAAGCTCAAAATAATAACAAGAAAAGGAATAGGCAAGGGCGAGCATTCACAATGGGAACTGAAGATGCGAATATCCCTGGAGAAGTAGTTTCAGGTACTATTTTAGTTTCTTCATACCCAGCCTCAGTATTATTTGATTCCGGGGCTACCCATTCATTTATAGCATCTTCTTTTATATCACAACGTGAAATAGAATCACAACCTCTACCTAAATCATTGAAAGTACTCACCGGTAATGGAATAGTAGAAGTCAGTCGAGTATGTCATAGATGTCCCATTAAATTGGGTGGAGGAGCTTTTCGTACCCGATTGCTTGTCTTTCCAACAAGCAATTATGATATAATATTGGGTATGGATTGGCTAACTGCAACATTAGCCAATATAGACTGCGGTCAGGGGAAAATTTCATTCCAACTCCCTGACGGCGAGTCTTATGAATTTGCAAGAGACCAAAATGAGTTCAATGCAGAGGAGCTAGAGAGATTTGAATTACCAGTACTGCTGCAAGGAGTAGTAGAGCAATCATTTCCAAGGGTAGTAGAAGAATTCAAGGATGTGTTCCCAGAAGAATTACCGGGGCTACCCCCAGACAGAGCCGTAGAATTTTCTATAGATCTAATACTGGGAGCTGCACCCATAGCCAAGAAGATATACCCAATGAACAAAGAAGAGCTAGTTGAGTTAAATAAACAGATAAAGGAGTTATTGTCAAAAGGGTTTATTCAGCCTAGCGCTTCACCATGGGGTGCACCAGTATTATTTGTGAAAAAGAAAGATGGTACCTTACGCCTGGTGATTGACTATAGGGCTTTGAATGAGGTTACCATCAAGAATAAATATCCCTTACCTAGGATCGATCAACTGTTTGATCAGTTAGGAGAGGCAAGGGTATTTTCGAAAATTGATTTGAGATCCGGATATCATCAGGTAAAGGTGAAAAAGGAAGACATCCCAAAGACTGCATTTAGAACTCGGTATGGGCATTACGAATTCTTAGTTATGCCATTCGGGTTGACAAATGCACCCGCTATCTTTATGGACCTGATGAATCGAGTATTCTATCAATATCTGGATAAATTTGTGATTGTATTTATTGATGACATCCTTGTATACTCCAAAAGTGAAGAGGAGCATGAAAGACATTTGAGGATGGTATTGCAAACTCTGCGAGAAGAACAATTGTATGCTAAGCTTAGTAAATGTGAGTTTTGGTTGGACCAAATACCATTCATAGGACATATTGTCAGTGGAGAAGGCATCTCGGTAGATCCAAAGAAAGTAGAAGCAGTAAAGTCTTGGCCAACACCTAAGTCAGTAGCAGAAATCAGAAGCTTCTTAGGATTGGCTGGCTATTATCGGAGATTTGTAGAGAACTTTTCAAGAATTGCAGAACCTTTAACCCGTCTTACTCGGAAGGAAGAGAAATTTAACTGGACGGAGAAATGTCAAGCAGCATTTGACGAGCTGAAGGAAAGATTAATTACAGCTCCAATACTAGCATTACCCTCTGGTTCAGGTGGATATGAGATATATAGTGATGCATCAGGTAAAGGTTTAGGATGTGTACTGATGCAGCACGGGAGAGTCATAGCCTATGCATCCCGACAATTAAAGACACATGAAAGGAATTATCCAACTCATGATCTCGAACTTGCAGCGGTAGTATTCGCACTCAAGTTGTGGAGACACTATTTATATGGAGAAAGAATCAAAATATACACAGACCACAAGAGCTTAAAATATGTCTTCACACAAAAGGAGATTAATATGAGACAGAGAAGATGGTTGGAGTTACTGAAGGATTTTGACATGGAGTTGACCTATCATCCGGGCAAAGCTAATAAGGTGGCTGATGCCTTAAGTAGAAGACCCGAAGCTTTCTTTATGAATACACCCAAAGAAATCCTTGAGGATTTGAGAAAAATGGGAATTGAAGTGATACGCCCGCTAACCGAAGGAATGTGGCAAAACTTGCAAGTACAGTCCTCCTTAATAGATAGAATTAAGGAAGCCCAACAGAATGATTCAAAACTTCAGAAAATATGGAAACAAACAGAAGAGGGACTCCAGACCGGGATAAGGAAGCATCCGGACGGATCATTAAGATTCGGAGACCGATTATGTGTGCCCAGTGGAGACTTAAGAACAGAGGTTATGTCAGAAGCCCACAACTCACAATATTCCATTCATCCGGGCAGCACTAAAATGTACAAAGATTTGAGACAAACATTTTGGTGGCACGGGATGAAGAGAGAAGTCGCCAGATTTGTATCAAGATGTCTTGTCTGTCAGCAAGTAAAAGCGGAGCATCAAAGGACAGCAGGACTTCTCCAGCCGTTACCCATACCCGAATGGAAATGGGAGCACCTCACCATGGATTTCGTGACAGGATTGCCTAGGACCCAAAGGGGTAATAATGCTATTTGGGTCATAGTAGACAGACTTACCAAGTCCGCTCGTTTTCTGCCCTTTCGAGTTGGACAGTCAACGGAGGTCCTGGCCGAAATGTACATGAGACAGATTGTTAGCCAGCATGGAGTGCCAGTGAGTATAGTATCGGATAGAGATACCAGATTCACTTCACATTTCTGGAGAAGCTTGCAAGAAAGTCTTGGCACTAAATTAAAATTTAGCTCTGCCTACCATCCCCAAACGGACGGCCAGTCTGAAAGAACCATTCAGACCTTAGAAGACATGCTGAGAGCGTGTACTTTAGATTTTGGAGGAGCATGGGATGATCATCTACATTTGGTAGAATTTTCATATAACAACAGTTATCATGATAGTATCAAGATGGCTCCTTTTGAAGCACTATATGGTAGGAAGTGCAGATCGCCGGTATGCTGGACCGACGTAGGAGAAAGACAATTGTTGGGGCCAGAATTAGTAACACAAACAGTGGATATCATCAAAGCAATAAGAAGTCACCTGCAAGCAGCTCAGGACAGGCAGAAGATGTGGGCGGATAAGCATCGAAGAATATTGGAGTTTCAACCCGGAGAACACGTATTTCTGAAAATTTCACCAACTAAGGGAACCATCAGATTCGGGACCAGAGGAAAGCTAAGTCCCAGATATATTGGACCATTTGACATCCTGGAGAAAGTTGGGAATGTGTCATATCGACTCGCCTTGCCGCCAGCACTAGAAGGAGTTCACAATGTATTCCATGTTTCCCAGCTACGAAGATATGTACCGGACACAAGCCATATACTCGATCACTCAGAAATCACCATCGGGCCTACACTCCGGATAGAACAGAGACCCGTTGGGATCTTGGATCGAAGAGATAAGATACTCCGCAACCGGGTCATTCCGTTAGTACGAGTTGCGTGGAGCAGGGATTCTCCTGGAGATTCAACTTGGGAGAAGGAAGAAGACATGCGGAGGCAATACCCGTATTTATTTCCCTAAGACAGGTCAGTAACCATATTGCTAGTCTAATTATTTCAAATTCCGAGGACGGAATTTTTCTAAGGAGGGTAGACTTGTCATACTCAAATAATTATTATTACTTTTATTTTTATCATATTGTAATTAGGATTTTTTTTTTCTCTCATGACCATGTGTCCATAACCCTAACCCTAACCCTAGCCCTACACCCTACCCATAACCCTAACCCTATCCCTACACCCTACCCATAACCCTAGCCCTAGGGGGGGGGTGCTAGGTGTCCCTACAAGGGATGGGGGGGGGGGACACCTCACCCCCCTACACTCTTCTATCTATATATATATATATATACATATTCATTCTCTTCATAACCAAAAAAAAAAAAAAAAAAGAAGAAGAAACAAACACACACACCCACACTACCCGACCCCCCCCTCCTAGCCTTGCTGCTGCTGCTGCCGCTCCTTGCTGCCGCCGCCAGCGCCGCCCGCCGCCGCCGCCAGCGCCGCCCGCCGCCGGCCAGCCTCCAGCCCCCTCTTCTCCACTTCCTCCTCCTCCTCCACTTCATCCCCTCCATCATCATCTTCTTCCTCCTCTTCAAGAAAAACCTAGGTAAGGTTCTAATTTCAATTTCTCCTCTTTTCCTTCCAAATTTATCTAGGTTAAATTCTAATTTAGGTTTATTCTTGGATTCATGACCTAGGTTTAGAAATTGGGAGAATTGAATCCTAGAAATACTTCAAAGAACCCAAGGCAAGTCCTCCCCCTTTCTCCTCTTGTAAACTTTTATTTTGATATCCTACTTGTCATAAATCAATATTATTTAGTTTTCTTTTCTGAAATTTATAAAATTCATGGCCAATCCAATTTTTACGTGGTTGTAATAATGATATGGACACAAAAGATTAGGAACACACCTATGGACACAATTAATGCGTGTATGCATGACTTGGACACGATATGAAATAAAGAACACAAGAAGTTGTATAAGGATTTTATTCTGATTAGAGTTTGTTATGTTATACCTAATTTGATTTCATGCTTGGCCATGTATACATATATGTATATACAAATACGTATAGTTAGTAATACATATATATTAAAATGTGTTGGATAACCAGGAATGTTTACTCTCTAAATGAAAACAATTCTGAGTATAGTAATAGTTTTGACCTTATATGTCATAAAAATGGTAGCTTCTAGTACCACCTCTTGGTTTATCATAAATGTCAAGCTTAGGCTATGTGAATATAAGAACACTAGTAAACTTTATAATATTTTTGCATATATATTGAATTATGTTCAAAAAAAAAATCAAACTTCTACGTTATTGCTTATCATTATAGATTATTCTTAGAAGTTGATCACTATACCTTGGTCTTCGTTCCCTACGTAAACTAGTATATGCATAGTTTCCGAAATTTGGTATTTTGAGATTTTGATCCATATTCTATAAAATTTCAGCATTTAAATTTGAACTTTACATATCTATATCAACCTATATGTTGCATAATGAAGTATTCATACACATAAGGTTATGATTGTTTTAGGTCTTCCACTTATAATTACCAATCCAAGTAAAGATTTTGCAGTATTGTTCTTGAGATTAAGTCTTACTAATGGGTTGTTCTTGTTTTGTGTTTTAGTCATTCACTAAACACTACCTGTCATTGTTTGGTAAGAATAGCCACTTGGTAAGGATCTTGCAACTTTAGTTTCATTATATACTATGCTGCGTGGTTCCGGTGTTGAGAGTTGCTCCACCGAAGGGGTCGGCGTACCCATTTATTAAATGCGTGGTTCCGGTGTTGAGAGTTGCTCCACCGAAGGGGTCGGCGAGCCCATATATTCCTTATTTCATGTTTTGTAAATTGTCAGAGCTCCTAAATACAAAGGAGACTCTGCCGAAATTTTTGAAAAATTTAGGAGATAGACAAATCTCTGATTTTCGGAAATTTTAGAATCATTGGGTGGGGAGGACAACTGAATATCCCTAGATATCCCGTAACATAATAACCATAAAAAGGCTGATCAGCAATTCCTGAATATCCTGATGAGTACTTCTATATAAGTACTAGCCCAAGAGAGGCTCCTGAATATCCTGATGAGTACTTCTATATAAGTACTAGCCCAAGAGAGGCTCCTGTCCTGCTACTTCTATTCCGACAGTAACATCGAATAGATTGGTTTTAGCCCAAGGGAGGCTCCGAAATTACAGCCTGATCCCAGGTTAACGGGATTGTTCACGGGAATTATTTAGGGAATTAATTCAGAGTTTTGTTCTCAAAATTGCATTGCATTTAGTCTACTAAATTTTATTTTACTCCAGAAACAACCCCACCTATCAAAGGTAGGTAGTTCTTGATTGCTCAAGGGAAGCAAATCCTGTTAAGAGCTCAAGGGAAGCTCAGAGAAATTCTTCCAAATTTATGGATGTCATTTACATTTCTTTGATTTTAGTAAAGTCAACTTATATGATAATGCTAGTCGGCATATTTCCTTCTTTTAGAAAACTGTACCTTTCTTTTGTATGCTTTACCGTCCTTGACCGAGGACTTGCTTGTCGTTTTCTAAAACGACCTAGTATTGTTCGCTAGGTGAAGAAGAAGACAACCCCGCCGAGGTACTACCACAGTACGACGAGGAATAGCCGCCTGGGTAATGGCAGTTAGGACCAGTACTACCATAGCTATCTTGCTAGTTATTTTTGTAATAAATTTGTAACTTGTAAAAGTATTGTTGAAGAAGTCTTGTATAATAATTACCATATGTATGATAAGTTGTAATCTCTGGCATTTTCCATTTTTGCTGATGTTTACGGGCGACAATCGCGGATTTCGGCGCGTAGCCTGGGGATGTGTATGACGTCACCGTTCCAGTTGGGAAGCGGGACGTGACAGTTTAAACGAATGTCCTTGAAACTTATGAGGTTCCTATTTGATTTAGGAGAGAATAGTGCATCTTTTATTATTAGTCTTGTTTTATTTGGGAGCAATATAATTGCTTCACCAGATCCTTCTATTATGTTTGATAATCCTGATATCGTAATAACGGGACCGTCATAATCATATAAGCTATAAAAATAGCTTTTTCTCGAAGGATTGTGTGCGTCGAGGTGCTGTCCACAAGGCATTCACACTTCATCTATAGATCTATGAAAAAACAACAACAAACAATCGTAATTAAAACAACAGTTTTGAAATACAATTTTTGTTTAAAAAAAATTCTCTTATATCGATCGATGGGCCGATATAGAGAGGTCAATAAGTTGCTTGCAAAAATGCATAATTTATAAATACAATTTGAGGAGAAAAAAAATTCGGTCAACTCCTTTCGGTAGCTCTACGTGAATATGACCAGGCGGGAAAATGAGGGAGGAAGGTCACCGGGGACCAATTAAATACCAAGCCTCAAGTTCTTTCTGACATCATACCCAAATAGGTGAGCCTATTCGGAGAGACTTTGTAAAATTTTCTTTGTCAAATGTAAGAATAAATATCATTTTTCAAGAAATTCACATTTATCAAGAAATTGACACTACCAGTGGCCGGAGCCGATGAGAGAGGAGTTGAAATGGTGGCTAATAAGCCATGGGCACGTAAATGGAACTTCAGGTCCACGTGCCAGCTCAAATAATTTTTTTTTTCAGCAGCGTCTAGTACTACGAAATCGACACTCGTATTTTTTTTTCCCGGCCATTTTATCTTTAGATCAATCATGCCAAAAAAAAAATATTGAGTTAATTTCCTTAAACTTTTCCTTTCCATTAATCAATGGAACTTTAAAGTTTAAAACAAGATATACTTGTAGCAAGATATTTAAAGTTTAGTCTCATTTATGCAATTATGTCCTCATCCATTCCATGAGATAGCCGACCCTGCTGGACTCAAAATGCTACTGTAATGAACACTATGAAAGTTGGAAAGAAGAAGAAGCTAAGAGCATTAATATTTAGTATCCTTGACAGATATCTACTATTTAGTACCAACATGCATATATGCATGCTTGAAAGTCTCAGAATTAGATTGTAAGTTGGAAATAACATCCAATCTTTCCCATGAATTGATCCATCTTTCTTTGGTGTAAAAAAAATGCCTACCCAACATAAAGCACTACTGTTGCTAGTTGTGTGGTCCACCCTTCATTAAAGGTGGATGGCTTCAAACGAATTTGTTGGTCCTTTGTCTATTATATATGTTACACAAAACCACATAAACTGAAATACAATATTTCAAAATGATTACTGTAACGTATTGCAAGATTACTCCGTTATATTAGGCAATTTATTTATGCCCTCGGACCAAATACCGATTGTTCGAATCACAAGAATGATTAATAGCAATAATGCAGTCAAGTAGAGTCCTTCTAAATTGGACAGACATTCGACTAATGGATTAAACCATTTGATCAGAATTAAGTGATTTGACGGTTCTCAAGAGATAACACGATTTGTTGAAAATATAAGATCCCAACTTCGAATATAAAGCTATAAACTGCAAACCATTTGTTGAAAATCTAAACATATCCAGACACACCACATGAATATGCCGATTTAGGAGCTCTATGAATTATAGCATATGGAAATGGGTTTTATCATTTCTCTAGAGTATCGTACTCTCGAATGAAATTTTAGATATCATCTAGAAAACTATCCAATTGAATATTGTATCATGAGCAAGTACTTACATGATTCAGAAAGTAGTACATCTCATGAATAAGATAAATTTTTCAAAAATAAATTTACCTTTCTTATCGTACGGTGGAAGAAGGTAAAAAAAATTAACGGTACGTCGGATCGGCTAGGGAAGGAGGAAGGATGACGTCGATTCTCCTTGCTTCAGCAATCGTGCTGATAACGTGTTTGAAGGGAGACGATATATCGTAGAATAGTATTTTTATTCCTCTCATTCATCATATGGCAAGGGCCATATATAGGGATAAGGGGCAACCCAAGGGTCATGAGTTACATGACCCAAGGGTCATGAGTTACATGATCCCAAGGGTCATGTGTAACTCATGACATAATGGTGAATAATAAGGTTTACACAACATTTCTATTATTATAGCAAAAGGATAGGTTCTTTTTGTAGTGATCCAATATGTAAGCCTATATTTGGGAGGTTATTTTCATATAAGAGACTTTTTTTGCTTTTAAGAGCAAACTTAAGCTGTTTTAAGAATCTATCCACCAAAATAATATGGAAAGTTAAAATCAACGCAAAAAGTTGGCAAGGTCATCTGAGAGGTTTATTTATATTAGAGCAGCTCCAACCCTATTGTGACTTTGGAAAAAAGTTAATGCCACATAGGAATGACAAAATTTTCTTCAAAAGTTCTTCTCCAATGCAATTGTCAAGTCAATTGTGAAGCTTATGTGGCAAAAATTAAAGAAGACATTGTGAAGTTGATTGTCTTGTTCTAGACAATGCACTTGACAATGTCTTCTCTTCCATGTCATCAATTATGAATAAAAAATATTAGAAAAAAGAAAGAAGATGAGTAGTTGTCTTAAAAGTTGACTTGGAAGTTGGAAAAAATACTTTTTATTGTCTTCTCAATACTTTTGCATTGGAGAGAATTTTTCTATCTCATTGCCTTTTGAGATATAATTTTGCCACATAAACAAGACATTGTCTTGTGGCTCATGCCACATAGGAGCCACCTAAGACTCACAACACTTAACAAGACAATAGGGTTGGAGATGCTCTTAGACGTGTGACAGAGAGAAAGGTACAATAGTGGTTGATGTAATTAGGATGTCACTACCAAAATACACTCAAATAGCGACGGATATTTAGCGACGGAAATTTTCCGTCGGTGTTAGCGACGGCTTCGTGGCCGCTCAGCGACTGAGTACCGACTACACGCCTTTGCCATTTTTTATTTTAATTTTAGGGGGAGGAAAGGTCGCATATCCGTCGCTAGGCTGTCGGTATTATAGCGACAGATGTCTAGTCGTCGCTACGTAGTCGATTATTTGGCGGGAATTGTGTAGAAATTTGGCGGTACATTTCTTCGACTACGTAGCGACGGATATTCAGTCGGATAATCAATAATAGCGACTAATTGGCGACGGGTTATTAGCCGTCGCTATTCCGTCGCTAAATTTACGTTCCAGACTTAAATGAAAAGGCGGGGGGAACTTTTCGCATTCCCCCCAAATTCAATCTCTCTCCTCTCTCACTCTCTCTCTCGTGCGGCTTCGGTGAACGGCGTCGGCGTCCTCTCCTCTCTCTCTCCCGAAGGTAATCCCCCCTCTCTCTCTCTCGATCTCTCTGTGTCGCGGTTTGTCGACGTAGGGGCAGCGGGGGCGGCGGGCTTGGGGACATTCGGGCTTGGGGCGGGGGCGTCGGAGGCTGGGCGGCGGGCTTGGGGCGGGGGCGTCGGGGGCTGGACGGCTGGCTTTGGGCGGGGGCGTCGGGGGCTGGGCGGCGGGCTTGGGGCGGGGGCGTCAGGGGCTGGGCGGCGGGCTTGGGGCGGGGGCGTCGGGGGCTGGGCGACGGGCTTGGGCGGGGGCGTCGGGGGCTGGGCGGCGGGCTTGGGGCGGCGGGCTTTGGTCGGGGGCGGCGGGGGGCTTTGCTTATCAAATTCATCTGAGTTTATATGTTGGCTAAATAATGTGTTATCCATATTGGGTGTTATCCATTACTTTGGTGGTATTTGGATTTGTAAATGTGAATATGGAGTTTGGGTTCATGGTGTATATGTTCATTGTGTCAAGGACAGTGCCCGTTCTTCATCTGCATAAGTCAGTTGTGTGCTTCTATATAGATGTATATATCTATACATCTAACTGTGATATACATATATATGTGTATGTGTGCTTTAGAGAGTGACGAATGAAAGGCAGGCCTACCATGCCACGGCTTGGGGTGTAATGTGTGATTGTAGACATGGTAGGAATTATAGGTAATTAATGCTAGTGTGACTACACTAAGGTAGTGCTTGCTAGATAATAAGGACAAGGTTCACAGTATCGGTATCGAAATCGGTTTCGGACTATTCCTATGAGTATTGGTATCGGCGATATCGGTAGTATCGACGGTATCGTATCGGAGTATCGGACTTTGGTATCGGAAAACAAATAATTATTAATAAATTATTTACATTTAAAAACATATATTTTATACATTTAGGCATAATTTTAAGTATTTCAGCGTTATTTCTTAGTAGTTTTGAAATTATATGAAATAGTAGTCACCCTTACCGATTGGTTTTGCCGAATTGACCGGAACAAAGACCCGCGAGTCATCCTTGGAGAAAGAACAAGGACGCATTCAGAGCTGGAAAACAAGAATTTTCTCATCCGCCTGCCAGATTTTCGGGATACGATATTTGGGAAGATGTAAAGGATTTGCCCACTGTAATGGAAGATCCATCGAACAATCGTGTCGATGGGTTCGGACAAACCCATAACTGGACCAAACGGAGTATCTTCTGGGACTTGTCTTATTGGAAAGATAATCTTATAAGGCATAATCTTGATGTTATGCATATCGAAAAGAATGTGTTCGATAATGTCTTCAATACCGTCATGGACATTAAAGGAAAGACGAAGGACAATCCAAAAGCAAGACAATACATTGTCGAGATATTACAAGCGTCCTTATCTGAACTTGATACAAAGGGGAGCTGCTGGACAATTAAGTAAGCCGATAGCACAATACACATTGAGCAAGAAAGATAGATTAATAATCTGCAAGTGGGTATCTACTTTAAGATTTTCCGACGGCTATGTGTCGAATTTGTCTAGATGCGTTGACCTCAATGAACGCAAGCTAACGGGAATGAAGAGTCATGACTGCCACGTGTTTATGAAAAGATTACTGCCCATTGCTTTGAAAGAGTTGTTGCCTTCTGCTGTATGGGTTCCGTTGGCCGAACTATCAATATTTTTAGGGATATTTGTTCAACTAAGTTGACTGTGCAACACATGGTTGAACTTGAGGAGAAGATTATCTTAACAATTTGCAAGTTGGAGAAAATATTTCCTCCTGGCTTCTTCGACAGCATGGAGCATCTACCGATTCATCTAGCATACGAAGCCCGTGTCGTTGCATCTGTTCATTATCGATGGATGTACCCATTTGAAAGGTACATAAATATCGATATAATTTAAGCTGAATTTTAGTGGGTTTTAAAATTCTTTCTTAATTCTCAAGATAATTTGTCTCTCTAGATACCTACACCATCTAAAGAAGAAAGTTGGCAACAAAGCTCATATAGAGGCTTCGATATGCGAAGCATATCTTATCGAAGAGGTGTCAAACTTCTGCTCTATTTATTTCGATACTCATGTTAAAACAAATCGAAATAGACCTCAAAGGAATGACGAGGACGTTGAGGATGGAGGAAGATTCAAAATAAGGGGCAAGCCTGTTGGGGCTAGTAAAAGACGGTGGTTGACAGACGACGAGTATGATGCCGCTCACCGATATGTCTTGTTAAACTGTGACATACAAGAAGTGGGAGATTTGGAGAAGTAAGTCAGTACACTTGTACTCGTTATAATCTCGAATTTGATGAAGTAAGTGACTACACTTATATATTCTTATTTTCTCTAATAGTGTATTTAGAGATGAAGTCAAAATGAGGAGACCCGATATTACCGATGAGGGACTTCAAAGAGAGGTTGATTGTACATTTCCGTCATGGTTTCGCAAATACGTAAGTAACTGTGATTATAATTGAGATTATTAATATATAATCTGAAACATTTAAATTATAAATATTTGTTTACATGTTTTATTGCCTGAAACAACACTCACTCATGAGAGTGTTCGTTATCTGGCACTGGGACCGAAGAAGCAAATAAAGACTTGGCCAGGCTATGTCGTTAATGGCTTCAGGTTTAAGTCAACTCAGAATGCTATAAATGTCGAATTTATCAATGACGTCATCAATACCAAGGATTCCGGTGTTTGCATAAGAGGCACCGTCTATGACGACGAGCCGGACTTTGACTATTATGGAGTGCTTCGGGATATTGTAGATTTACAATATACTGGCCCATATGATATGCATATTGTGATGTTCAAATGTGAGTGGTTCGATACGACACCAAATATCGGTTGGAGAATCGATAAACAATTTGGATTCGTCGATATAAATCATCACAGGAGGTATAGAGGGTCCGATACATTTGCGATAGCAAATCAGGCTGTTCAAGTCTACTATACAAGCTACCCAAGGAGTCGTAGAGATCGATTTGACTGGTGGATAGTATGCAAGATTAAATCTAAAAATACATTCAACGTTGGAGACCCAGCATACCAAGAGGACCAGATCGAAAAGTCCCAATACTTGGGACAACACTCAGATACAATGGATGTTGAAGATATTGTTGAGGAAAATAGAGGGGAGGAAGAGGTTGATACACAAGACTTAGCTGTCAACCAGGGGAGAAAGAGGCGTCTTGTCCCAAATTTTGAGGCAGAAGAAGAAGAAGAAGAAGAAGAAGAAGAAGAAGAAGAAGAAGAAGAAGAAGAAGAATTTGATGGGGATGAGGATACAGATGAAATCGACGATGAAGATAAGGATGAGGATGAGGATGAGGAGGATGATGATGAAGACGAGGCCGAGGATGAGAACGAAGACGATGATTAGGTTAAATATTGTTGTATATTAAAAACACTTCCAATTACGTGAATTAAGTTTGACCTCATAAAAGCAATTACGTGAATTCATATTTTTTTCATTCGATTATTTACTTATTGCAGATGGCACTCCTAGTCTTTTTCGTCGCGGCGGCACTCGTCTCCCTACTGGTGGTATGTATATTTTAGTTTAGTTTTTTATATCCATTTACACTTTTATATCGTTAATTATGTTTATGTGTTCTATTTACAGGTCATGATGGCTGGCCGTGGTCGTGGTGCTGGTCGTGGTGGTGGTGCGGGTCGTGGTCGTGGTCGTACTGGTACTGGTGGTCGTGGTCGCATTCAAAGTTCCCGGGATATGACCCCATCGAGCGAGCCCGACCCGGAGAGTACCCCGGGCACAGACGCATCCCGCCCTCGATCGACCACTTCATCGAGGCATGAGTCCGGATCTGCTAGCGGATCCGTTCCGCTATCGGAACCACCAGCAGCGGATCCACCAGGGGATGCCCCAGTTACTGCACAGTGGGCCCCGGAGTACCCCCATACTCGGTTCCATCCGGTTACTGGGGAGTACATACGCGGACCCGCGGATCCTCCGACGGCACCAGAGAGGCCGAGAGGCGAGTTCCGACGAGAGCTATGGCCCGCGGGGACCTCGTAAGTAAATTTAAGTTAATTTATTAAATTTCTTTCATTTATTCAAGTTAATAATCCAGTCGTTTCTTCTTTGTAGGTTTTTTTCGTTTAATGTTGGCAGGGCCCTTGGAGAAATTATCAGGACTAACTTCCACGGTCCCTACCTCAACTTTTCGTCGGTGCCCCCAAACGTGCAGTACGTCTGGCTCGACGAGTTGAGGGTATATATCTATATCTTTTGGTTAAGTCTATGTGATTCTTTAATCAACCATTTTTTAAATTAGGTGATAATTAATTTTTTGTGTTAGACAACGTACTGGTGGCCCCCCCCATCGCGAGGAGGGGATCCGCAGGACCTACAAAAGTGCTTGCTCGAAGAAGATATGGGATATGATTCATGACCTAAAAATGGGGCATACGAGGCCGAATTGGATCCAGCAGGAGTATTATGAGGACCTCTTAGGCATGATGGATACCCCTGCGTACAAGGAGAAATCGGAGAAGGCGAAGGTTAGCCGATCTGCCGTGGGCCTTCATACGGGGGGATCAAGGTCCCACGCAGCGACACTTGCAGATCTGGTGAGCAACCGTAAATTTATTTCACTATCGAATTAGGTATTATTAATTAAAGGAGTTAATTAGTTTCTACGGAAATTTCGTATGCAGGCCCAACGGACGGTGAAGAAGGGAAGGGCGCCAGACTCGGTCACCATGCACGACGTGTTCCAGCATACGCACAAAAGACGGAAGGACGGGAGCTTCGTCGACGAGAGGGCCAAGGAGACTGATGTAAGTACTTATGTTTATGAGATTAACGTTAGAATTAAAAGTATTCGGACTATAACTTAGGTAAACTTAGGATTCACACTTAACTTAGTGAAACATAGGATTTAGATTACAACTTAGGTAAATCTTATAATATAAACACATTCATTTGATAGGCTGCGTATCGTGAGGCCCTTAGTCGGGCTCAGTTAACCGACACCGAGGATGTCGGTGAAACGACGCCCTTCCGGACGCTCTCTTCTTTGGCCGCTCGGAACGACTTGTTCGTAGATACCGTCGGCGGCTTTAAGAAAGGGTTCCTGTACGGAGTCGGCTCCCTAGGGCCATTGCATATGGCGACGCAGAGATTTCCACCGACACCGCCTCCTTCCGTGGCCCGGGTAGACGATGATGTTAGGTCGCAGCTTACGCAGCTGTACGAGGCGGTGTCGTCCTTGCGGGAGCAATTTGCCACGTACTTTCCGCCTGCGTCTGCTGCTGCCGGTCCGTCTGCTGCTGCCGGTACGTCTGCTGATGGTGCTCGTCCGTCTTCTACTGGTCCGTCGACTGCAGGTGTCGGTCCGTCTTCCGTGGGCCATCTTTCTTTCAACCCTGATGCCCCTGTGGTACCGCCTACGACTGTGACGTCACTCCTGGATCTCATGTCCGCAGAGCAGCTACACCGACTTCCGAGCAGTGTCTACGACGGCTTGCCTGCGTACCTTGTGGAGGAGTATATTCGTCGGTCGCATATGGGATTACCACCACCGGACAATCGACCTCCTCCTTCTTAAAATGTTGTATTAAGAAAATTTGGATTATTTGTGAGAGCTTTGGATTAATTGTGCTATAATTGGCTTATAGCACCGGATATTATGTTACTCTTTAGGATAATTGATATTTATTTTCTATTAATTTGGTTTGGTCTGTGATTCTTGGATAATTGGTGTGCATTAAATTCGTATGTGCATATTTGGTCTATGTGATTCTTGGATAATTGGTGTGCATTATATATTGGGTCTGTGTGATTGTTGGATAATTGGTGTACATTATATATTGTTTGGTTTATGCATATATTTGTGAACAGGGAAAGTGCTGCAATTTTTTTTCCTAAAAAACTCAGTTAGCGACGGACTAGTGACCGTTTAGCGACGGATAATCCCAGTTGCCGACGGTTCGTCGACGGATTAGCCGTCGCTATCTGGAGTTTCTAAAGTATTTCCAGGTAGCGACGGATGCTCGACGGATTATCCGTCGGCAAGGTTCTGGTGGTATAAACTTCGACGGAATAGCGACGGCCTGTCCGTCGCCAGGGCGACTGATAATCAGCCGCTACGCAGTCGCTCGCTCTAGCGACTGCTTTGCGACGGACTATCCGTCGACATGGTTCTGGAAATGCCTGACATTTTCAGAACCATGGCGACGGATAATCAGTCAGTAATCCGTCGCTGTGGCGACTTCGTAGCGACGGCTTAGCGACTATTCTTACGTCGCCATGATACTGGAAATGCCAAGCATTTCCAGAACCTGATCGACGGATAGTCCGTCAGCAAGCCGTCGCTAATCCGTCGTTAGTTACCGACGAATACCGACGGATGACCGACAGAACGATACGCTCTGATACGCTGTTACGACGGTTTACCGACGGAATTTTACGTCGCTATTGTCTGTACAGTTCAGTACTTAATAGTTGAAATGGACGACAGTCCGTCGGAAATGCGTCGCTAATGCTTCGTATTGATGAAGTCGACAATCCGTCGCTATTCCGTCGCTTCACGACAACTTAGCGACGGACCGTTATTAGCGACGAGCTGATTGCCGACGGATGTTTTTGGCCAAAATCCGTCGGTTATCGGTCGCTAATCGTAATTACCGTCGGTTTAGCGACGGATAGGGCCGTCACTAAATCGATAAAATTTGGTAGTGTGTGAAGATAATATTTTCACCAATACTAGGATTACAATTATTTAACTTATAACCTACTTACAACGGTCTAGATGATAGTTTTCAATTGGATTTTACTCCTCATGTAAGAGCATCTCCAACCCTATTATGACTTTGGAAAAAAGTTGTTGCCACATAGGAATGACAAAATTTTATTCAAAAGTTCTTCTCCAATGCAATTGTCAAGTCAATTGTGAAGCTTATGTGGCAAAAATTAAAGAAGACATTGTGAAGTTGATTGTCTTGTTCTAGACAATGCACTTGACAATGTCTTCTCTTCCATGTCATCAATTATGAATAAAAAATATTAGAAAAAAGAAAGAAGATGAGTAGTTGTCTTAAAAGTTGCCTTGGAAGTTGAAAAAAAATAATTTTTATTGTCTCCTCAATATTTTTGCATTGGAGAAAGTTTTTCTATCTCATTGTCTTTTGAGATATAATTTTGCCACATAAACAAGACATTGTCTTGTGGCTCATGCCACATAGGAGCCACCTAAGACTCACAACACTTAACAAGACAATAGGGTTGGAGATGCTTTAAGATGGAGAGGGGACCCAATTAAAAACTGCCATATAAACGATTGTAAATCCAATAGTTGTAAACTTAAATATTTTATATTCTCACTTCCATATATTCTTGGTACTTATTTCTAAAGCTTCTATTAGGACTATTTGGATTTTCGGACAATGGATTGTAGGATATAAAAGGTTCGATTCAGTTAGCCACATGATTACATCCCAAACATAAAAGTCTATTGATAGGGGTTATGAGAACATATCTGCTCCCAAAACATGTCTACCAAAATATGTTTTCTCTCGTATAAAAATGTGGAGCTCACTGGTTGTTTTAAAAAATAACAGTGGGATCCATATTTTTTTTATGGATGAAAAAAACATATTTGATACATAAGTTCTGGGAAGTAGATTTGCTCCCAGGGGTCACAAGGCGAGTTAAAATTATCATCAATTAGAATTTGTTCTGATTTTAACTAATACTCTTTAACTGTATTTGTTATTGTATAGTTGAATATATTAGTTTTATATATCAGTACACTTAACTGCACTAATATATCAGTTTTATGATCCAGGCTCCAGCCAGGCACTCTAAGAGCATCATTAGTAAGGCCCATCCCATTTTCTAGATTCTAGATTTAGAATGTAGGAGCTCATTTTGTAGAATAATAAGTCTCATCTCTAGTCCCAATTTCTACAATTTCGGTTCTAACCCATCCATGGGTGCTAAGGGTTGGGCCTCCCAATTTCTAGATTCTAGATTGTAGAAACTCGTTTTGTAGAATAGTAAGTTCCAATTTGGAGCCCAACTTTCTAGATTCTAAACTTTATATTATTTTTTTTCCTACATTAATTTTTGACCACACAATTTTTGGGACCGGAGCTCACTTTATCATTTCCTATTATTCTCATACAAATCCAACCCATTCTACATTTACCTTTTTTTTTTGAAATTTTGGACTCCAAATTGCATTGGAGAGTCCCAACTACTAATGATGCTCTAACTAGTGCAAAAAAGGAATACCAACTATATCCTGATGAACCGATGGATATAAATAGCAGCACGACACGACCACTTATTCCTCTATTTTAATTAATAATTTATCGCTAATCAATTTGATTAGCTTTCCTACCGATTACTACACGACGTGCTTGTATGTAAGGGTAAGTATTATTCGTTTTTTGACCCAAAATTGAACCAAATAAAAAGTTCCTTTCTATTTAAAAAAAGTCCAAAGTGGTTTCGATTTTAAAAATACTAATTTTTTATTCTTATTCTTTCTTTCTTCTTCGAGATGTCCGAAGATACGTATTAAACGAAAGAAATAATGCGTTCTCGTAGCTCGATCTACTGATCTTTCGCCACCGCCACATACCCAGAGTCTTATATCTCTTCTCGGTAACCATAAAAGTCACTCGAGTTCGGTTATTCTTATTATTATTTGGTTTCAATTTTGGATTTTGATTTTGGTCCAAAATCAAAATCGAGTAAGGCTTATAAATTTATATAAATATCCTTCTATGCATATGTATTTTGTGATTAAAAATATGTATATTTTAAAAACAACAATTCTATATATGTATTTTGAAGTCAAACTTTTATACTTTAACAACTAGTCCAATTTTGAGCACAATATTAAAATACAACAAATATGTATAAAAACTTATAATTTAACCACTCATCCAATTGTAAATCGGACCCATTAAACAATAGAAATAGTCCAATCGAACAAATTGAATCGATTATTCTGTTCAGTTTGGATTCGATTTTTGGCTAATTTGATTTTGGATTTGAGAATTTTTTTTTTATGAGATTTTTTGAATGGCACCCCACTTGGATGGTCTATTTGTGCGATGCACCCCACAATGTTGTAATATGTATAAGTTATCCTACTTTGGATTTGCTATATGTATAAGTCATCCCACTTTGGACGTTTTCCGTCAGTTCTGACGGATGGACTCTTCATTAAAAAAAATGGACCAAAATAATCCTCCTTCCATTGTCTTCTTCCCTGACATCCCAGCCCCCCCTGTAGCACCCAGTTTCTAAAATGAGGATAATTTTGAACTTTTGTATTTCTATTTATTTAATAATGATATTTAAACCATATTATAATTTTTGGTAATTTTTAGTTAATTTAAAACTATTTAAAATCCTGACTTGTGATTTTGATATTTTGCTAGTGCAACCCTAGAGACTGCATGACCTAGAGACTAACCATGACCATGGGGACCTAACCATGTGATTGGGATGACTAATTGTGACTTTTTAGCCTAGGGGTATTTTAGTCATTTTGACAATTTGTGGAATTGTGTTTTATATTAATAAATTATGTGCTAGCTAATTATTAGAGACTTGACCTAGAAGTTTAGCCTAATCTAGATTAGCCTTGAGGTTAGAATCATGATTAGGACATTCCTACTAGGTGCCAAGTTTACAAATATCTAGATATTTGGATTGGTAAGATATTTTACATAGATATTTCTAAAGGAAACCTACTTTGCATGTAAGCCTTTGATCTAGACTTAATAGCTAAGTTAGAATCATGGCCACACATTGTGAACCCTAGCAAAACCCTAATTCTTACACCTATGACCAGCCATTCCCTCCCTATTTAATCACCTCTTTATAATTCCTAGCCTCTTTTAAATACCTACATAAATTCCTACTTATGTTCTTCCCCAAACCTTCACAAATTCCTCATTTCTCCACCAAATTGGACCAAACGAATTGCGTTGGACTCCCCTACAATAGTAGAGGCTAGTGGTGGCTTGCTTGCGAGAAGTGGAGCGCGTTTGGACATCGCTTGAGGAAGGCAACTTCTCATTTCGGGAGCCTATTCATTGAGGTTTCACCCTCAATAGGTAAAACCTATCAAACACCTATAAATTCCCAATTTCTTTCCATAGATGCATCCATTTAGGGTTCCCCTAGGTGTAGCCCAAGTTTGGTAGGAGTTCGTGTCTATTTCGTGTCCGTATCGGACACGTATCAGTGTTTTTGAACTTGTGCTCGACGAAATGCCACATAGGAAATTATTTTGTTAATTTTCAAAACTAATTACATGTATGTGTAGCCTAACATGTGTATATTACAACCCTAATCGACTGATCTCTCTCTGAAACATAAAAGGCGTGCCAAGTGGCTTACAACATGGAATAATTCATGGCGATGTTCCGATATATTATGTCCTGTATGGGGTGCTCCAGCTCCTTGTACGTCCCAAGGCCCGGAGTTGGCTCCGTGCCTTAACGCGTTCGATGGAAGATCCGCACCCGCCGGCGTCTCCTGCATCCTGCAAGTAGACTGTGGGGTTACCAGTACATTATTATGCACTGGTGGGGAGGCTAGCTCGCCCACAACGCTATCATTACCAAACACGTTCCATTTACTTTTTGTGCACCGTCTATCATTCATTGTCTTTCTAATCTTGCCTTAGGATCAGTTTCATGGCATATTTTATGACCTATCTCGTGTTGCCGAATTCAAGTGTGTGTATGGAAATGAATGCACGACTTACCCATACTTACCGTCCGGTCTTCCCTGTCCAAAGTAAACCAAGTTAGTCAACAATTCAATATGAACTTTTCGATGTCAAGTGCGTGTCCCTGCCTCGGATTCTAGCACGTCGTAGGCACGTTATCTACACTTGCATGAATTTTTCATTATCATTTGGTGTGTCACATTTCAAGCATATTCATAAGGCACTTCATTTTGTTAACTTAGACTACTTTAATTTCAATGCAAGGACTTGCACGTGGATCGCCACCAGCAAAGCCCACTTAACTCTATATGCACCGGTCGCTGGCATCACAAGCCATTTTGGACATCCAAGCCGTGGTATTTCTCAACTAGCGTAGGGTGAGGACTGGCACACACCCCGTTAGTCTCTTGAAATACTCCTGCACTTACGTCCCCCGGGTGGCCGAGTCCGCACCCAGGCAGCCCGTAAGCCATATTTTTGATTCCGCCTAGGCCGGTATATCCCCCCTTTGGTCATGCCGCGGAATCCCTTTTTCTTTACAGTCACAGCATTCGCCACCCCTCGCTCGTGCCGTTTGTCCACGACCATTTCGTATTAACTTGTCTTTTTAACTTAACGGCTGTCTCTGAGCCATAGGCTAACCCTTAGCCTCAATGCGTTATCGACCAGGTTGGCGTCCGTGCAGCGCGGGTAGCGAGCCCCGTTGCACGTGCCCGTCACACCTGTCGCTAACCATTCTTTCTTCTCTTATCTTTCATTCATTCTTTCTTTTCTTTGTTTCACTTGTCTGTTTGTTCATCGATTCATTCACGTATTCATTCTTTCATTCGTTGATTCATTCATTCACTTATTCGTTCATTCATTTATACATTTTGCAACTCCTCGTGTGGGAGTCGCCTTGGCGACCCATCGGTCCCATAGTCTTTCAATGTTGCTAAACTCTACTCGGAACGACTATGTTGATAGTCTCTCCGTTTCATTGTTGTAAACCATTCATTGTTTTCATTGTTTGAACGCATCAGAGACGTAAACGTAAGCTTGTGCCTTAGCACGAGCGTGGAGCGCGGTGCGAGAGTTCTCACAATTTCCATGTTCTTTCCATATTCTATACAAGCATACAAGATGGGATTAATCCCTTAGCTAGGTGCGTTGGGTCATTTATTAGCATGCGCGGTGTTATCGCCTAGCGATTTCAGTGATAGTGTCCGTATTATTATGTGTCTAGGCTAAGCAAAGACGGGTTCATCGGAGCCACCCACCTTAGCGATGTTCGTATCGGCCGAGCGATACTCCGAGCGCGCCTTTGAAAGTCTAAGTCTGGATTCATCTTGACGGGCCAATGTAAGCCTTGCATCGATTCGCATCGATACTTCATCGGGTCGACGCAACTCTTCGAGTCGACGGCTCGTTTGAGTCGTTGCCCTTGCCGTTGGAATCGGCGTTCCGCTAGGGCGGAGCGGAGCATTACATAATACACCACTTAAAACAAGTCTCGTCCTCGAGACTTCCTGAGTGCAGGTCATCCTACCGTTCCCTAACTCATGTCGTGTGCGTATCTTAGACAATTCTATCGAACGGCTCTATCGTTCGATGGCATCGAACCATGCTCGGTACCTTTCCAAGTCCCGTGTCGCATACGTTTGGTCGATTTCATTGAGTAACTTTTCATTCATTTAGAGTTGACGGCACTTATTCAATTCAAGTGTTTCTTCGATCTCGGTTGCTACTTCGACGTATCATAGGACTAAAACGGTCGCATGAGGTGCGTTGCAGTTCGTCAAATATGAGAGACGTAAGCTGAGGCAAACTTACTCATTCGTTCATGCGTATCTCAACACCCACTTGCAGCTGCATTCGAGTTCATCATATCGCTGAGTTTGGATCGTGCACGCATTCAAGGCATCCCCCGAATACGTACATTTCAACCAAGCTTAGTGACTAGCGAAGTCGGACAAGCTACTCGTGATAGTTTCGATTTGCCGATCGTTTTGCTAACTTTGATTTAAAATCGAACTCATGTGTGTATCACATATCGTTTATCTCGGTCCTCGAGATGATTCGATTCGCTTCTCAAGCGCTCTTGTCAACGAAATCAATACGATTTCTTCTTAGCGGGGTCGACCAAGCCTAAAAAATTTTCGTCCGATTCAAAACCAAGTATTGCACCATTATCAAGTATTTCTTCTTATCAACGATTCAATTCGTTATCCCAACTTTTACTTGCGCATCATCCATCCCTATCATTCCCTTCGTTCGGGGCCAATCTCGTCGTCGTTCACACACACTCCCAGTTCCCCGTCTTACTCTAAGTCTTGTTTTCCCCAAGTCTATCGTCCGTCCAGATGATACTGTACATGCCATCGCACAAGTTCAATCACTCGGCATAGGGTCGTCCGCTTATCCGCTAGGTCAGCTCACAAGGTCATAGTTACACGACAGGTCCGTGGCTCATCGTACAAGGTCGTTGCACGACGCTCGCCCCAAATCCTATGGTCAAACCATTTGTTCGCTTGTACGGGAGTTCCTACCCAAGTTCGTTTCACTCAAATTTCTAAACATCGAGCATGATCACCTAATTCGCATCGAGACTTACGTTGCACATATTCAATTCCGTTCAATCACCAGTTTTAACCAATTCATGTATTCGATTACGAGGTCATCCAGCTCGACAATACATTGCGCCCCAATCTCACGCGAGTCCGATTATCCACGGCGGTTCATGAATCACCATACAACGCTCCCGCGGAATAATCATTCTCATCGGGGCGTAACTCTTGTTTGAGTTTTAGACTAACCCATTCTCGATACGCGGATTGGACCTACTCAATCCTCAAGTTCAATTCTTCAAGCACACAAATTCATTCTCGAGTCCACCTTCGCGTCAAACCACAAGTCGAAGCAATCAGATTGCCACGCCATCCAAGTTCAATCACTCCCGCTGTATGAATCACCATATCAGCGCTCACGCGGAGTGATCGTCATAATCCGGTACGACGCATGTGTGAGGCTGGAGTTGCGCTCGCATAAGACAAGAACGTCAACGTTGTGGTTGTCAACGAAGCAAATCCAAGCATTCACATTTTCATCTAAGCCAAATCAATTTGATAGTCTAACCGTCATGCGTTCAACTAGAAAATTCTCGAGTCAATTCTATCTTTTCCTCGACACATTTTTAACATCCCAAGTATAGCATTCAACGGGACAATGACATTTTGCACGATTCATCATTCGTCGAGTCAGAGTACCCCCGAGTTATCGCATATCGATCTTTGATACGCCTCAATACCATCGATGATATGCATAACCTGACGATCTTCCTTTGCAACCGATTTCGAGTCGTGCGTTGATGCTACTGTCTGAGTTGGATATTCCACAATTTTTCTCGATATTCAAGATCAAGTTCGATCGCTATTCCTCAAACTAGTTTCAAGATCGTTGTCCAAGTTCAAGTCACAATTCATTCAAATCCATCCGAA
Source organism: Iris pallida (assembly GCA_029216955.1). Classification (NCBI taxonomy): domain Eukaryota; kingdom Viridiplantae; phylum Streptophyta; class Magnoliopsida; order Asparagales; family Iridaceae; genus Iris; species Iris pallida. Next base: position 3,002,852 of record JANAVB010007798.1, on the reverse strand, counting down.
ATCGTACGCGCGATCCTCTAAGTTTCCTCGATCAAGACCATTCATTTTCATTCATCGTTCCGAATCATTTCTAACTTGCGTTGACCATTGACAAGTTGTCCGAACGACATCTCGTTCGGGACATTCGAAGTCATGATCAACTAAGCATGACGCGTTCTAAGGCTTTGCGCGATCGCATCGCCTCGCCGACATACCCGTTCTATCCGTATATCTTGTAGTCTCGCTCGAACAATTTCTATAACGTCTATACACCACTCAGGGTTCGAGCCACTCGACTAGTCGTTGACACTCATTCTTATTCTTTCTCGAACCTATCACATACACCACTCGGAGTCAAGTCATTCTACAAATCCTCAAATGATCATTCGATTCCCTTTCGATATGTTCAATCGTGCGTTCGCCCGTTCCTCAAAATCTAATCAATCTTTCGTGCACGCCTAAGCGTGAACTCGATAGCGTTTCTATCGATATACACTCTAACGTAGCTTCGTTCCCGACCGAGCGGTACTTGATATCGCTCGCAACTCGATTGCACCAAAAGTCGAGGTGCGCGACATGCGGCACAACATAACCAAAGGTCGTGTGCATAGCTATCCCGTGCGGACTATATTCGAGTTCGCATGCTCACTTATTCTCGTTCGAGCGATAATCGATCTCACTTGCAACTCGTTTGCACCAGAAGGTCTAGGTGCGCGATACTCTGCACAACTTAGCCAAAAGGCTACGTGCATAACCATCCCGTTCGAACTATACTTTGGTCTCGGGTACTCGTTTGCTGTCAGCGTAAGCTCATTCAAGCACGCACTGCGTTTGCTAACTCTTAGCATCGGTTCCTTCCAACTCAAGTCCGTCGTGGTGGCACAAAGGCCTTCGCCTATCGATCCCGTCCAACTGAGTACTCGTACGAGCTTTTGAAAAATATTTGACTTATTGTATGGAACATCCCAAGGCACAATGAGAGAGAGCGTACACTTCTTTTGTTTCAATGAGCTTTCAAAACTGAGCGAATCGAAATGAAGTCCAAGGACGTAAAGCCGTGCTCTGATACCAATCTATCACGCCCCGCTCCCGTAGGAGCGTTCGTCCTCGCTAAGGCGTGATGCCGCACGGGCCTAGGTTGCGCCCGTGCAAGGCCAAGTCCAGAAACGGCCGAATTGAGCTAGGCTACAGAGTCGCACAGAGTGTCCCCATTTGCAGCGGAAAGTAAACGAACACAAAATTGAAGTGAATTCAAACTCTTTATTGATTTTCAAGAAGTTTACAAGCGGCGCTAGGCCGATATTACAAATCGCTCAAGCTCTCTCTCTGAAACATAAAAGGCGTGCCAAGTGGCTTACAACATGGAATAATTCATGGCGATGTTCCGATACATTATGTCCTGTATGGGGTGCTCCAGCTCCTTGTACGTCCCAAGGCCCGGAGTTGGCTCCGCGCCTTAACACGTTCGATAGAAGATCCGTACCCGCCGGCGTCTCCTGCATCCTGCAAGTAGACTGTGGGGTTATCAGTACATTGTTATGCACTGGTGGGGAGGCTAGCTCGCCCACAACGCTATCATTACCAAACACGTTTCATTTACTTTTTGTGCACCGTCTATCATTCATTGTCTTTCTAATCTTGCCTTAGGATCAGTTTCATGGCATATTTCATGACCTATCTCGTGTTGCCGAATTCAAGTGTGTGCATGGAAATGAATGCACGACTTACCCATACTTACCGTCCGGCCTTCCCTGTCCAAAGTAAACCAAGTTAGTCAACAATTCAATATGAACTTTTCGATGTCAAGTGCGTGTCCCTGCCTCGGATTCTAGCACGTCGTAGGCATGTTATCTACACTTGCATGAATTTCTCATTATCAGTTGGTGTGTCACATTTCAAGCATATTCATAAGGCACTTCATTTTGTTAACTTAGACTACTTTGATTTCAATACAAGGACTTGCACGTGGATCACCACCAGCAAAGCCCACTTAACTCTATATGCACCGGTTGCTGGCATCACAAGCCATTTTGGACATCCAAGCTGTGGTATTTCTCAACTAGCGTAGGGTGAGGACTGGCACACACCCCGTTAGTCTCTTGAAATACTCCTGCACTTACGTCCCCCGGGTGGCCGAGTCCGCACCCAGGCAGCCCGTAAGCCATATTTTTGATTCTGCCTAGGCCGGCATATCCCCCCTTTGGTCATGTCGCGGAATCCCTTTTTCTTTACGGTCACAGCATTCGCCACCCCTCGCTCGTGCCGTTTGTCCACGACCATTTCGTATTAACTTGTTTTTTTAACTTAACGGCTGTCTCTGAGCCGTAGGCTAACCCTTAGCCTCAATCCGTTATCGACTAGGTTGGCGTCCGTGCAGCGCGGGTAGCGAGCCCCGTTACACGTGCCCGTCACACCTGTCGCTAACCATTCTTTCTTCTCTTATCTTTCATTCATTCATTCTTTTCTTTGTTTCACTTGTCCGTTTGTTCATCGATTCATTCACGTATTCATTCTTTCATTTGTTGATTCATTCATTCACTTATTCGTTCATTCATTTATACATTTTGCAACTCCTCGTGTGGGAGTCGCCTTGGCGACCCATCGGTCCCATAGTCTTTCAATGTTGCTAAACTCTACTCGGAACGACTATGTTGATAGTCTATCCGTTTCATTGTTGTAAACCATTCATTGTTTTCATTGTTTGAACGCATCAGAGACGTAAACGTAAGCTTGTGCCTTAGCACGAGCGTGGAGCGCGGTACGAGAGTTCTCACAATTTCCATGTTCTTTTCCATATTCTATACAAGCATACAAGATGGGATTAATCCCTTAGCTAGGTGCGTTGGGTCATTTATTAGCATGCACGGTGTTATCGTCTAGCGATTTCAGTGATAGTATCCGTATTATTATGTGTCTAGGCTAAGCAAAGACGGGTTCATCGGAGCCACCCACCTTAGCGATGTTCGCATCGGCCGAGCGATACTCCGAGCGCGCCTTTGAAAGTCTAAGTCTGGATTCATCTTGACGGGACAATGTAAGCCTTGCATCGATTCGTATCGATACTTCATCGGGTCGACACAACTCTTCGAGTCGACGGCTCGTTTGAGTCGTTGCCCTTGCCGTTTGAATCGGCATTCCGCTAGGGCGGAGCGGGGCATTACAAGCCGTACCAGCAGCAGTCTAGGCCGGGGACAGTACTAGACTTTAGGAAGATGAGCTCCAGGGACTTCACGGGCACAGAGGGCATCCTTTATGCAGACGACTGGCTAGAGGATGTGCAGCGGAGCATGGAGCTGGCAGAGCTTCCTAGAGCACTTTGGGTTTCGGCCGCAGCCAGCCGATTCTTCGACATCGCGCTGACATGGTACTGTACGGATCCTCATGCGTCGGTGAGAGGGCTGACATGAGAGAACTTCCGTAGGCTCTTCAAGGAGAAGTTCTTTCCGGACGTGGCTCTTACAGCATTGGAGGGCCAGTTCGTGGGTCTAGTACAGGGGAACTCGTCGGTGGACGAGTATGCAGCAGAGTTCTTCTGCCTTAGCAGGTTCGCTTCCGATATAATCCAGGATGAGGGGCAGAAGGCTCGTAAGTTTCGCAGGGGACTTATTCATGCAGTGCGCACCCGCACCTCGGGACGCCGTGATGCGACGTTCGATCAGATATTGATGGACGCACAGATTGCAGAGGAGGACTTCGGCCTCAAGTCGAAGAGGGGCAGTGATACCTTTGGGGCTAGTTCTAGTACAGGGCCAGCCAAGCGCCCTCACATACAGCAGAGGCCAGTTCAGCAGCCGTTTCAGGGCCAGGGACATATACTTCACTAGCAGGCACCCAGGCAGCAACAACACCCTATATGTAACTTCTGTAAGAAGCAAGGTCACGGATGGGACGACTGCAGGAAGAGGCAGGACCTGTGTTTGCTTTGTGGTTCAGCAGAGCATCAGTTGAGGGAGTGCCCCAAGAACTTGGCACGATTGGCTCAGGCAGCAGTAGGAGCTAGGGCTCCGACAGGGCAGCAGACGGGACCACCGTTGCAGACTCAGCAGCAGAGGTTTGTCCAGCATCAGCAGCAGGCCAAGGGAGGCCAGCCGGGGCGAGCTTTCGCCATGGCAGTCGATGATGCACAGGCAGAGGGAAAGCTGATTGCAGGTTCCAACCTTTTCGATTCTATTTCCGCATTTGCCTCCTTATAACTGTCTTGAAATTCGATTCTATCTGTTCCTTGTAGTTGATAAATTTTGTTCGGATATTTCATTATGAGTTATTTTCTTCTGAGATAAGTCGTATGGGCTAGGTCATCTCGATTATGGGATCTAGGGTCTTCTATAGTCATGTTAGCTGGCATAGTGAGGATATAGTCGGATTTTGGACGTATTTCTCGGATGTGGGAATTTAAGGTTTTCGCGGCCAGGCATGCGGCAATGCAAAAATTTTAAATACCATAATTCTAGAGGTATGTACCTTAGTCGAGGACTATGTGAATATCGTAGCCTTGCTCACTAGCATGACGAAGATTCCGAGTATCATGATTTTGGACAGACGCATATGATTATCGTACTGTGTATTTGAGACTGTGATTGTTGGGGTATTTGACCTAGAAGGAGTATGACCATTTTAATTTCGAGGACGAAATTTTTCTAAGGAGGGTAGACTTGTAGCACCCAGTTTCTAAAATGAGGGTAATTTTGAACTTTTGTATTTCTATTTATTTAATAATGATATTTAAACCATATTATAATTTTGGTAATTTTTAGTTAATTTAAAACTATTTAAAATCCTGACTTGTGATTTTGATATTTTGCTAGTGCAACCCTAGAGACTGCATGACCTAGAGACTAACCATGACCATGGGGACCTAACCATGTGATTGGGATGACTAATTGTGACTTTTTAGCCTAGGGGTATTTTAGTCATTTTGATAATTTTGTGGAATTGTGTTTTATATTAATAAAATATGTGCTAGCTAATTATTAGAGACTTGACCTAGAAGTTTAGCCTAATCTAGATTAGCCTTGAGGTTAGAATCATGATTAGGACATTCCTACTAGGTGCCAAGTTTACAAATATCTAGATATTTGGATTGGTAAGATATTTTACATAGATATTTCTAAAGGAAACCTACTTTGCATGTAAGCCTTTGATCTAGACTTAATAGCTAAGTTAGAATCATGGCCACACATTGTGAACCCTAGCAAAACCCTAATTCTTACATCTATGACCAGCCATTCCCTCCATATTTAATCACCTCTTTATAATTCCTAGCCTCTTTTAAATACCTACATAAATTCCTACTTATGTTCTTCCCCAAACCTTCACAAATTCCTCATTTCTCCACCAAATTGGACCAAACGAATTGCGTTGGACTCCCCTACAATAGTAGAGGCTAGTGGTGGCTTGCTTGCGAGAAGTGGAGCGCGTTTGGACATCGCTTGAGGAAGGCAACTTCTCATTTCGGGAGCCTATTCATTGAGGTTTCACCCTCAATAGGTAAAACCTATCAAACACCTATAAATTCCCAATTTCTTTCCATAGATGCATCCATTTAGGGTTCCCCTAGGTGTAGCCCAAGTTTGGTAGGAGTTCGTGTCCATTTCGTGTCCGTATCGGATACGTATCAGTATTTTTGAACTTGTGCTCGACGAAATGCCACATAGGAAATTATTTTGTTAATTTTCAAAACTAATTACATGTATGTGTAGCCTAACATGTGTATATTACAACCCTAATCGACTGAGTCGATTTTAGTATAGTTTGGATACGGTTTTAGGGCTTGGACACGCAGCACGAGACACCGCACGGGGCTCGTGCGGCTGCCCTGCTGCTCGGGTGTCCTAACGGACACGACATGGCACCCCGACACCTGAAAATTGGTGGGTGGGTGCGGGCAATGACTGACACCATGCCCAAGAAATTTCGTGAGCCCTCGATCAGTGTGCACGAAGAAATCGCGTGTGCACTGAATCGAGCCTTGCGCGCACAGTCGAAAAATCGACACTGATACGCTGTGATTTCTTTCGACACAAGACACTTGGACACGTTGCAGGCACATGTGCGTGTAGCCCTACTCTGGGCGAACACTAGGACACGAGCACGAGATGTGTCGTGTCCTGTATCACGAGCACGAGACACTCGACCGCGTGCACGACGCGGTCTGTAACTCACGTTTTGTGACACTGATACGCGTATCGTATCACGTGTAGACACGATGATGACACGTAACAGTGTGTCTATCGTGTAGCCCTATATGTGGGCTACACGTGTGCATGACCACGAGACGTGTCGTGTCTCGTGGTGTGTCCACGAAGGTCGTGAACTGGTGTACGACACAGTGCTCTGCACTGTGTCCAGTTTTACCCGATTGGGGTTTTATTGAGATTGACACGTTGCGTCGTGTCGGGACTGTGTCTCAGGTACCCTAGAAGCTAGGGGACACTTGGGGCAACACTTACCAACCTTGGGTTTCGAGCCTTAGCTCGGTTTGGGTCGGGTATTGGGTTTACCCCCTTAGGTTCAGTAATGAACAATATTACTGTTCTTTCCAGTTTTTAAAAACGAATTTCGAAATAATTTTTATGTATATATATATGTATATTTATGTGTATATATACTGAATATACATGTATATATGTATATGAGTGTGTGGGCATATGTGTATGTATATATATGTGTATGTATAGGTGTGTGTGTATATATGTATATGTATGTAATGTGTGTGTGTGTTTGTGTACCCCCCCTTTCTCAGAAATCTGAGAACACACCCCCTCTCACTGGTACACACACCCCACACACCCACATCTATCTCTCTCTCTCTTGTTCACTCTCTATCTCTCTCACTCTCCCACATCTCCCTCTCTCTCTATGTATATATGTCACGACCCGTTAACCAAATTGTTGGGCCGGGCCGAGCCATGTCCAGCCTACGCTTGGTTAAAGCGCAGTAAGCTGTTCTAAGAATAGACAATAAATGATCTAAGATACTAACAGTTCTAAAATCACATTTAAATGTTCATCACAACACAGCATCTATAAGCGAAGGTAAACAAGCACAGACTTAATAATACACTTCCAAGTATCTAAATGGAGACAAAGTCCAGTATCCAAATATAAGAACATACCAAAGTCTCAGTCTCAAAACACAAGAAAATAACTAAGCAAGGTTCCCCGCTGGGGCCTCTTCTGGAGCTAAGGCCAGGTCCTCAATGCAGTACCATAATATGTAACACATAGCGTTTCCTTCTCAAAAAGTATACCTACAACGTTATCATGTCAGGACGGGAGCAAGTACAACCTCTACAACTAAAGTACTGAACATATAATGAAAGAGATGTACAACAAGAATCATGGTATGATAAGTCTATAAAACAAAAAATACTGGAAACATGGCCTCATGGTACAACTGGGATCACAGCATCATAGTAACATAGGGAACATGGCATATCTGGAATCATGGTATAACTCATAATCTATCATGGCAAGGACACATATGTCATATAGACAGATGTATATGTAATGTTTAAAACTGTAACAGGTACGTGATCGGTCAAATAGATGTACAATGTGCTGTGGCACATAATGAAATGTACTTCCGTACAAATGATAGGGCGATAGATGTACGTACGCACAACTCCGCCTTGATATAAAGGCCTACGACAAGGTATGCATATAAAATGCGACCTTGCTCGGTACATACGTACGAGTAGGGGGGGCATGATCACGTACGCTACTAACGGTTTCCCCCATAATCCATATTCTATCATGTTAGAGATACTGGAAACAGTAAAAACATGTGGAAGATACTGGGAGCAGTATAAGCATGGCAGGTACTGGGAGCAGTATAAAATATGTGAATACTCAGAGCAGTATAAAGCATAGTGAAACATGTGCTGGGAACCAGTAAGAAGCATGTGAAGATGTGATAACTGTCCTAAGCATGATAGGGACCAATTTAATGTAACATGTGAAGGTTTAACTTGCAGTTATTCAGAAAGCAGTATTTTAACAGGGTTAATACATGTTCTAGCATTAAAAGACAGTAAATGAGTGTGTAGATGTACTTGCCTCGAGCAAAACAAGAATACTAGTATGAAGATATAGATGTCCGGTGTCCTGTCAATAATGATATACAACTCAGTTCTAAGCTATGTTCAATATTACACTAGTGGTGTGACACGACTCATAACTGGACACTAACTAAGTGGGAACCTAGCATAAAAGTCCAATGTAGAGTGCCACTATATCCAATACTAATTTCCTAGAGTCTTTACACTAGTGTAGGGTGAGGTCCAATACGACTAAAACACAAAACAACACAAAAAGTTGCAAGTCGTAATTATTCAATAATTAAATCAAACTGTACACTAAGTTCCAACAATTTTTGAGATAGACAAAAAGCTTAAATATATATAAAATAAAGTACCAAAATGATCCTTGATAATTATAGAAATTTATACTAATTTTTCTGGAATTTATAAACCCTTATAAATATTTATTAAAAATCAGCAAACTTAAATATACTGAAAATGAGTTATGTTTCCCCATTTTTATAAAATACTAAAAGTACTTATTAAATGCTGGAAAAATTATAATAAATTATCTAAATTAACATAGTATTTAAATACAATTTTTCTAAGATTTTTACAGCAATTAAAATATATATAAAATTCAAAACCAGAAAGTAACAATATCTAGAAAAATAATTAATTATAAATTAAGGATGATACATAAGCAAAATCTACAGATGTTGTCGGATGATAAAATAAATATCACCAACGTGTCCAGAACGGTCAAATCAGCTAGGATAGCCTACCCATAAGTCCAATTTAGACACAAGGGCAAAACCGTAATTTCGGATCAAAATGATGTCCGCCGTTGGACATATTTTGTACCGAAAAACGTGTCAGGATAGAAGTCTACAAAACCTAGCAAATTATATGTCCACGAATCCAGAATGATGATACGAACCCAACGGTATATCCGAAATAGGATTCCGATGTGCCGATCTCAAAATGATACGTTGACGCGACACTTGGTATCCGGTTTGCAAGGAAATGCGTGCCGGAGCAAATGTTTTCAAAACTCCGCAAATTATATGTCAACGAGTCCAGAATGACGATACGAACTCAACGGTATATCCAGAATGGGATTCCGATGAGCCGATCTCAAAGTGACCCGTTGACTCGAAAAGTGGGACCCGTTTTGCACCGAAATGCGTGCCAGGGCTCACGTTCTCCAAATCAAGCAAACTTTATATGAAAACATGCCAGAACGACGCCACGAGTCTACTGGTGGTGTCAGAAATTAAATCCGGAGTCCCGGGTTCAAAAATAGAATTTTATAAGTGCAATTTAAAGAATTCGACGGCCAACTTTGGCGTCGAATTCAACCAACCAAACGTGCTTATAATGAAATGAAACCTAAAGGAGGTAGGAAGAGGGTTATACCAGCTGTGCATCGGAACTAACGGTGCACAAAACGGAGCTGCGACGACGAAGATACGAACCCGCGAAGTTGGCGTCACGAAACTGTCCAAAAACAGTTCAATTTAAAACGTCAACTTGGTGGCCAGTTTTGAGGTATCAATGATAAAATTAACGGACGAAAATTGACAGGAGTGAAGATGGATATACCGAGATTGAGATGGAAAAAGAAATCACCGATCTAACGGTCGGATCTCCCAAAAAATGCGCACGAAGTTGCTGTCCCGGGTGCGAATTCTGACTTCGTTTCCGAGCGCGCGCCGACGGGATTCCGTGCAAAACGCACGAATGGCCTACGTGGCTCGTCGGGGAGGGTGGCGGTGGCCAGGGGGAGGTCGCCTAGGGCTCGTGCACTGGTGGGGGTCGCGGTGGCGGTGTGCGACGGCGGCGGTGATCGCCGGCGCGCATGGCCGTGTGCGCGCGTGCGGCCACTGCTGCACGCTGCTGCTGCTGTTGGTTGCAGCTGCTGCTGCGGCGGCTTGGTGCGACGGCGTGCGGCGGCGCGTCGCCGGAGCACGGCGAGGGGGGCTGTGCGGTGGTGGCGGCGGCGGCTTGTGGAGGTGGTGGCGGTGATGGGAAGATGATGGTGAGGGTGATGGGAAGATGATAATAATAGAGGAAGAGGAGGAGGAGAAGAGGGAGGTGGCTGTGGGTGTTTGTGTGGTGGTGGTGTGTTGCTCGGCCATGGGGGTGGTGGGGAGAGTCGGCTGTGAGCATGAGGAAGGTGTGTGTGTGTGGTTTGTTTTGTTGAGAGAGAGAGAGAGATGTGTTGTGGGTGTGTGTGTTTAAAGAGAGTGAGAGAGAGTTTGAATAGATATTATGAGAGAGAAAAAGTAGAGTGAGGAGGGGGGGCTTGTAATGTCGGCTGCCAAGGGGGGGGATGTGTGTGCATGTGTAAAGTGAGATTGAGAGAGAGATGTTTGTATGGTTGTTTGTATATATATATATGAATAGAAAGAGAGAGAGAGAGAGAGAGAATGAAAGAGAGATATTAATTAGAGAGAGAGAGGGAAAGTATGTCGGCCAAGGGGGGAGAAATGTGTTCGGCTGGTATGGTGGAGGGGGGTGAGGTGTGTGTTTGTGTATTATGTAGGAGAGAGAAAAGGGAGATATTTATATATATATATGTATTTATATAAATATATGGGATATTTGAAAAGTAGAGAGAGGAAGAGATATTTTTAAATAGGAAAAATAGGGAATTTATGTGGGGTATTTGGGCAGTCATGAGAATACAACATGAAGCTTGGGTTCGGGTTCGGTCGAGCCGGGTCGGGCCAAAATTGGACAGGGGGCAATAATTAAATTAAAATATGTATTTATGATCACGGGAAAATAAATAATATACGGGAACTCCAATAAATGGGACACAAGTTGCAGGCGGGGAGTAGGCTTCGTGTGGGCCACGTCCATACTTCGGGTTGACAGGTTGGGTCGATGTCGGGTCCCGAAATTAAATTGGAAAATAAATCAGGTTTCACGGTAGAAAATAAATCGGCCTAAATTGACCCGGAAGTTGTGCGAAGAAAATGAAGCACAAAATGGAGTGTCTGAGTGGGACACGAAGGTCATGGGTGGAGAGCGTCTCGAGTAGATCATTCATAAGAAGTTGGTTCTGAGAAAACGACTGGTCTGGTGCTCCTAAATTAAAAGTCACGGTGACGTGCAAACGAAGATCAAAAATAAAAGTGGGAATATTTATTCAATGATTAATTGGTCTAAGTTGACCCGAAGTTGTGCGATACAAAAAGAGCACAAGGGAACGAGTTCAAGTGGGACATGATATATCAAAACGAAGATAATCTTGTCTACTTCAAAACTCGTGAAGAGAGTTTACTGAGATTGGCATCCCTGACGCTCCAGAAGTCAAAGTTACGGAAAGGCACATTAATGATCTAATCAATTAAATAATAATATATTTATCGAAAACAATTCATTCAGAAAAATAAAAAAAATAAAAATAAACCCTGAAATTCAGGGGGCTTACATCCTACCCACCTTACAAAAATTTCGTCCTCGAAATTAAAAATCATCCAACCGGTCAAACTATAACATGTAGCTGCTCTGGCTACGATACTCAATCTGCTATCCTTGTAATCATCTCTTCTGTTTCTCCTTGCAATCTTTTTGGTTCAGGTTCAACAAAGCCCTTCTATCATAAACTACGTCATATATCCTTTAGGATCTTCCATACTAACATGAACATTTATGTATACCCTAAACTATAGGTCGTTCTCTGGACATGTCTATAAGCCTAAAATGCTTAATCATCAACCATATTTTCAACCTCAATTGTAAATACTGGATTTCCTTATCATATCCTAAGTATCCTTATTTCATCAATCCACAGTTTCTTGGCATCATTTATCGTCAATCCTTTCCTACAGTTTCTCCTTGAAATCATATGTTCAATTTCTATCCTTGGCGTAGAGCCTTCTTCTTTTTACTCAACTAGTCCTCCGAATACAAATCCTCGATTTCAAAACTCCTGATTTATTAATTACCAATGTACATATGTCTTTGTCTTGTTCCATGTCTTTTTAACTGATATTCTTTCCGATCTCGTACGCAATATTATATCGCATTCTAACTTATTCTATATCATTCCACATATCGATCTACCCTCTATTCATATGTAATTAGCTATAGATAACCAACCAAAATTCTACAAATGCTAAATCCTCAATTTGTAAGTACATGATTCTAATCCTCAATCCATAGTCATAAGAATATAATATCTTATTTCTCCATCTTAGATATCCTATCATCAATTTATATTATCAATACATTCGTTCTTAATGGTTTCCAAGTCTACTACAGTCAGTCACTTATACTTGTCCTAGAGGCTTAATCTAACCAATCCCTAAGAAAAGTATTTATCACAAACACACGATATATTTATAATTATACTACAGAACCAGTTTAACAAGGTTTGGCTATTTCGGTCATCTATCAAATAGAAGGTAACAAGGCCTAAGGCTGGGTCAAGCAATCCATAATAGTGTCCAAACAAGTTAAAGGGTCAAACAAGACAGAAAAGTTTATCGAAAAATCTCCAAGAATGGTACGGAGACAACGGGATATATAACGAGAAGAATTACCCAAGAGGTTAACGAAGAAGAGTTTAGTCAAGTCATAGGAAAGATGGAACACAAAAATAATTATGTCCAAAAAATAACATGAAAGCAATCATGTTGGAGAGTCCTAGAGAGCCTATGATCCTAGTTGTAGATGTAGATAGGACAGAGTTAATCAAGACGGGGAAGAATAATGATAAGAACTTATTCTTGCTCATTCGGTCATAACAAAGTAAACCAAGTTGAGATATGATCTGATAACCATACACGTCTTCCTGAAATCATGTTGCCAGAATTTTCGCCCCACCAGTAAGCTTAGATGCAATAAACGGTAGAGTTATAACTAAGGTATACACCCTATAATCATGTTATCTAGAATCCTCGCCACGCCAACCGGTATGGCTGCGAGAAAATCTAAATTCTATGAATAGGATAGTATATCCGAAATCAGGCTCTATGTTTTTGTCATACCAGCTACTATGGCTGCGATAAATTCTAAACTTCATAAATAAAGCAGACGTTTATCTTATCAGGATATATCATAATTCAATCCACAAAATTTATCACGATGCAAGATCAAAGTTAACAACGAAAATCAGAAATTAAATTCAACAACGAATTTAAAGGAGGGTAAATGGAAATAAGCGGAAACGGATTTCTAGGTAAGATTAGAGTGAGATTAGAGTGAGATCCTCAGGGGTCATCCCAAAGGTACAAACTTGGTCTAAATTGACCCACTGAAATACAAACAAGAGGCTAATTATAGCTAACGGTCCTATGCTGTGACGAGTTCTCCTATGTTGCAATCCTAGAAATCCTCTAGGTGTTCTAAATGTTTATCCCTATTGTTAACAAGTTGTCCTAGATCCTAACTGCAGGCATGCTTGGTACAATAACGTAACCAAACAACTTAAGTTCGAGACCTGCATGGGCTACCAAAAAAATATGTCACGACCCGTTACCCAAATTGTTGGGCCGGGCCGAGCCATGTCCAGCCTACGCTTGGTTAAAGTGTAGTAAGCTGTTCTAAGAATAGACAATAAATGATCTAAGATACTAACAGTTCTAAAATTATATTTAAATGTTCATCACAACACAGCATCTATAAGCGAAGGTAAACAAGCACAGACTTAATAATACACTTCCAAGTATCTAACTGGAGACAAAGTCCAGTATCCAAATATAAGAACATACCAAAGTCTCAGTCTCAAAACACAAGAAAATAACTAAGCAAGGTTCCCCGCTGGGACCTCTTCTGGAGCTAAGGCCAGGTCCTCAATGCAGTACCATAATATGTAACACATAGCGTTTCCTTCTCGAAAAGTATACCTACAACGTTATCCTGTCAGGATGGGAGCAAGTACAACCTCTACAACTAAAGTACTGAACATATAATGAAAGAGATGTACAACAAGAATCATGGTATGATAAGTCTATAAAACAAGAAATACTGGAAATATGGCCTCATGGTACAACTGGGATCACAGCATCATAGTAACATAGGGAACATGGCATATCTGGAATCATGGTATAACTCATAATCTATCATGGCAAGGACACATATGTCATATAGACAGATGTATATGTAATGTTTAAAACTGTAACAGGTACGTGATCGGTCAAATAGATGTACAATGTGCTGTGGCACATAATGAAATGTACTTCCGTACAAGTGATAGGGCGATAGATGTACATACGCACAACTCCGCCTTGATATAAAGGCCTACGACAAGGTATGCATATAAAATACGACCTTGCTCGGTACATACGTACGAGTAGGGGGGCATGATCACGTACGCTATTAACAGTTTCCCCATAACCCATATTCTATCATGTTAGAGATACTGGGAACAGTAAAAACATGTGGGAGATACTGGGAGCAGTATAAGCATGGCAGGTACTGGGAGCAGTATAAAATATGTGAATACTCAGAGCAGTATAAAGCATAGTGAAACATGTACTGGGAACCAGTAAGAAGCATGTGAAGATGTGATAACTGTCCTAAGCATGATAGGGACCAATTTAATGTAACATGTGAAGGTTTAACTTGCAGTTATTCAGAAAGCAGTATTTTAACAGGGTTAATACATGTTCTAGCATTAAAAGACAGTAAATGAGTGTGTAGATGTACTTGCCTCGAGCAAAGCAAGAATACTAGTATGAAGATATAGATGTCCGGTGTCCTGTCAATAATGATATACAACTCAGTTCTAAGCTATGTTCAATATTACACTAGTGGTGTGACACGACTCCTAACTGGACACTAACTAAGTGGGAACCTAGCATAAAAGTCCAATGTAGAGTGCCACTATATCCAATACTAATTTCCTAGAGTCTTTACACTAGTGTAGGGTGAGGTCCAATACGACTAAAACACAAAACAACACAAAAAGTTGCAAGTCGTAATTATTCAATAATTAAATCAAACTGTACACTAAGTTCCACCAATTTTTGAGATAGACAAAAAGCTTAAATATATATAAAATAAAGTACCAAAATGATCCTTGATAATTATAGAAATTTATACTAATTTTTTTGGAATTTATAAACCCTCATAAATATTTATTAAAAATCAGCAAACTTAAATATACTGAAAATGAGTTCTGTTTCCCCATTTTTATAAAATACTAAAAGTACTTATTAAATGCTGGAAAAATTATAATAAATTATCTAAATTAACATAGTATTTAAATACAATTTTTTTAAGATTTTTACAGCAATTAAAATATATATAAAAATTCAAAACCAGAAAGTAACAATATCTAGAAAAATAATTAATTATAAATTAAGGATGATACATAAGCAAAAATATACAGATGTTGTCGGATGATAAAATAAATATCACCAACGTGTCCAGAACGGTCAAATCAGCTAGGATAGCCTACCCATAAGTCTAATTTAGACACAGGGGCAAAACCGTAATTTTGGGTTAAAATGATGTCCGCCGTTAGACACACTTTGCACCGAAAAGCGTGTCGGGATAGAAGTCTACAAAACTTGGCAAATTATATGTCCACGAATCCAGAATGATGATACGAACCCAACGGTATATCCGAAATAGGATTCCGATGTGCCGATCTCAAAATGATACGTTGACGCGACACTTGGTATCCGGTTTGCACGGAAATGCGTGCCGGAGCAAATGTCTTCAAAACTCCGCAAATTATATGTCAACGAGTCCAGAATGACGATACGAACTCAACGGTATATCCAGAATGGGATTCCGATGAGCCGATCTCAAAGTGACCCGTTGACTCGAAAAGTGGGACCCGTTTTGCACCGAAATGCGTGCCAGGGCTCACGTTCTCCAAATCAAGCAAACTTTATATGAAAACATGTCAGAACGACGCCACGAGTCTACTGGTGGTGTCAGAAATTGAATCTGAAGTCCCGGGTTCAAAAATAGAATTTTAAAAGTGCAATTTAAAGAATTCGGACGGCCAACTTTGGCGTCGAATTCAACCAACCAAACGTGCTTATAATGAAACGAAACCTAAAGGAGGCAGGAAGAGGGTTATACCAGCTGTGCATCGGAACTGACGGTGCGCAAAATGGAGCTGCGACGACGAAGATACGAACCCGCGAAGTTGGCGTCACGAAACAGTTCAAAAACAGTTCAATTTAAAACGTCAACTTGGTGGCCAGTTTTGAGGTATCAAATGATAAAATTAACGGACGAAAATTGACATGAGTGAAGATGGATATACCGAGATTGAGACGAAGCAAAGAAATCGTCGATCCAACAGTCGGATCTTCCAGAAAATGTGCACGAAGTTGCTGTTCCGGGTGCGAATTCTGACTTCGTTTCCGAGCGCGCGCCGACGGGATTCCGTGCAAAACGCACGAATCGCCTACGTGGCTCGTCGGGGAGGGTGGCGGTGGCCAGGGGGAGGTCGCCTAGGGCTCATGCACTGGTGGGGGTCACGGTGGCGGTGTGCGACGGCGGCGGTGATCGCCGGCGCGCATGGCCGTGCGCGCGCGTGCGGCCACTGCTGCACGCTGCTGCTGCTGTTGGTTGCAGCTGCTGCTGCGGCGGCTTGGTGCGGCGGCGTGCAGCGGCGCGTCGCCAGAGCACGGCGAGGGGGGCTGTGCGGTGGTGGCGGCGGCGGCTTGTGGAGGTGGTGGCGGTGATGGGAAGATGATGGTGAGGGTGATGGGAAGATGATAATAATAGAGGAAGAGGAGGAGGAGAAGAGGGAGGTGGCTGTGGGTGTTTGTGGTGGTGGTGGTGTGTTGCTCGGCCATGGGGGTGGTGGGGAGAGTCGACTGTGAGCATGAGGAAGGGTGTGTGTGTGTGGTTTGTTTTATTGAGAGAGAGAGAGAGAGATGTGTTTGTGGGTGTGTGTGTTTAAAGAGAGTGAGAGAGAGATGTTTGTATGGTTGTTTGTATATATATATATGAATAGAAAGAGAGAGAGAGAGAGAGAATGAAAGAGAGATATTAATTAGAGAGAGAGAGGAAAAGTATGTCGGCCAAGGGGGAAGAAATGTGTTCGGCTGGTATGGTGGAGGGGGGTGAGGTGTGTGTTTGTGTATTATATAGGAGAGAGAAAAGGGAGATATTTATATATATATGTATTTATATAAATATGTGGGATATTTGAAAAGTAGAGAGAGGAAGAGATATTTTTAAATAGGAAAAATAGAAAATTTATGTGGGGTATTTGGGCAGTCATGAGAATACAACATGAAGCTTGGGTTCGGGTTCGGTCGAGCCGGATCGGGCCAAAATTGGACAGGGGGCAATAATTAAATTAAAATATGTATTTATGATCACGGGAAAATAAATAATATACGGGGACTCCAATAAATGGGACACAAGTTGCAGGCGGGGAGTAGGCTTCGTGTGGGCCACGTCCATACTTCGGGTTGACAGCTTGGGTCGATATCGGGTCCCGAAATTAAATTGGAAAATAAATCAGGTTTCACGGTAGAAAATAAATCGGCCTAAATTGACCCGGAAGTTGTGCGAAGAAAATGAAGCACAAAATGGAGTGTCTGAGTGGGACACGAAGGTCATGGGTGGAGAGCGTCTCGAGTAGATCATTCATGAGAAGTTGGTTCTGAGAAAACGACTGGTCTGGTGCTCCTAAATTAAAAGTCACGGTGACGTGCAAACGAAGATCAAAAATAAAAGTGGGAATATTTATTCAATGATTAATTGGTCTAAGTTGACCCGAAGTTGCGCGATACAAAAAGAGCACAAGGGAACGAGTTTAAGTGGGACATGATATGTCAAAACGAAGATAATCTTGTCTACTTCAAAACTCGTGAAGAGAGTTTACAGAGATTGGCATCCCTGACGCTCCAGAAGTCAAAGTTACGGAAAGGCACATTAATGATCTAATCAATTAAATAATAATATATTTATCGAAAACAATTCATTCAGAAAAATAAAAAATAAAATAAAAATAAACCCTGAAATTCAGGGGGCTTACAATATATATATGTTTTATGTGTATATATATGTATATATATATATATATATATATGTTATATATAGTGAGTGTATATGTAGTATTTTATATATTGGTTATATATGGTATATATATATAGTGGGATATATATTGTATATATATTGTAGATATGTATATATATATAATATGGCCTATGAATATATATATGGTATAGATAGTGTATGTATCTATTGTATATATATATAGATACCTATATGTATCTACTAGTGCCCTAGATGTACTAGCCTATGGCCTATGGCCAATGAGTTAGGATAGACCATTAGGCCTGCTAGACCTAGGTAGTTGACCTTGTTTGACTAAAGTTGACCAAAGTTAACCTTAGGTCAAACTTGACCTAGTTAACCTATATTTGACTTGAAATAACCTAGAATGACTAGTTTGACTAAACCCTAACTAATTTGACTATGGTCGATCTAACCTTGACCAATTTGACCTAGAAATAGCTTGGATGGACTTTAAAGGGCTTGATAACTAAGGTTTGACTAAACCCTAGACTGTTAAACTAGTTGATTTATGTTTGACCATATGGTTATGAGGATAGTCCTATGTAAATTAAGATATGTATGGGGTTAAGTGGGATAATTAGGAGTGTGTCATGATTTGGGTTAGCCCTATGGAGTTGACTTAGATTGTTAATGGTTGACCCTTAACCTAATGACCTTGTGACTAGTCTATGTTGACCAAAACCTTAGTTAGTCTAAGTTTGACCTAGATTTGACTAACCTTGACTTGCTTGACCTTGTTTGACTTAAGTTGACCTAGTTTGACATTGGTTGACCCAACTTTGACTAGTTTGACCTGGTTAAACTTTTAAGGTTGACCAGAGTTGACCAAGAGTTGACTTTTGACCAGATTGACCTAGAATCATGTAGTATGCATTGTATACTCTATTTTTACCATTGTGGATATATTGTGACCTGTTTTACTCTAAATAGGACTTTGTGACACCAGTTCGGATATCTATTCATATCAGTCATACAGGGTGACAGGCGAGTACATTCTCTAATCATTTCATACTTGTTAGGATTTATATTCTTGCTCTAGATTACTTTACATGATGCTGTCACGTTATTATCACGGATTGGTACTATATGGATCTTGTTATGCGATATTATCCCCCTCGGGGTGCATCAAATACAGTTGTCATGTGCTTTTCACGAACATCTTGTATTTTATGTACACCGCTTTCATGTATACTCTTGTGCAATCTTGTACTCTCATGATCACGTGAGCAAATATGATAAAAATCTCTTGTGTAAGGTAACGTAACTTGACTGGATCGTTGTGTATTGATTGGGGAGGGTGAGTAGGAAATGGTTATGTGATCAAAATCCCATCTTGTGAAATCTTGTGAAATCTTGTGAAATCATGTATATGTCCATAGTACACTCACGTATGATGGAGTTACCCTTGCATTGTCCTAACCCGTTTATATAACCATATCATGCTCTAAATCACAAGTTTCCTACAGTTCTTACTTATCATTATATATAGATATTTCCAGTTATCAAATCTCTTTCGTTTTTATATATATTCTTTACAGTCCATGTATCTTACTCTATGCATGCTTTACATTTTCCAACATGATATGAACTGCGTGAGATGTATTGTGCTCCTTCCTGTCCTGACTGGACCTGTTGAAAATATTACAGATGATGATGGTGACTGTCCTACCTTCTATGGGACACATGAGGGTGACCTTCAGGAGCCTGAGGAGCATCTGGCTCAGTAGAGGGTGCCTGGTCTAGTCTAGTGTTTATAGTTTTCATTTTGTATCGGATTGTTCCGATTGTTAGTTGTGACTTAGTTATATTTCAGGTCTTGTACTTATTTGTGTTGGACATCTACTTTGTGTGGTGTGATAACTCTATTTATATTCAGTTTCTTCCTTTCATCTGATTCCATATCATGTTCTATCTTTCCTAGACTTGTGTTTGAGATATAGAGTTGAGATGTTATGTTATACCTCCGTGCGGAGATGACATGTTTATATATCTTGTTGTTAGATGTTAGATGTTATGGATGACCTATACAGCGTTCTACCGCCGACACTGCGGCGTAGGCTGGACGTACCCACGTTCTCGTGCCCTAATCAGGGTGCGGGTCGTGACACCCCCCGACCTCGGCCCGCCCCTCACTGACCTCGCCTCCCTCCCCGACCTCGGCCCGCCACCTCCCTGATCACAGCCCCCCTCCCCCTTCCCCGACGTTCGACCCCCCCTCCTGACCTTGGCCGCCCCCTCCCCGACCTCGCGTCCGCCCCCTCCCCGACCTCGCCCCGCCCCCTCCCTGACCTCCCCTCCCCCTCCCCGACCTCGCCCCCCTCCGCCCCGACCTCGCCCCACCCCCTCCCCGACCTCGCCCCCCTCCGCCTCCGCCCCCCCGCGCTCCCCCCTGCTGCCGTCCATCCCCCGTCCAGTAGCAGCGGCGGCGGCGGCGGCGGCCATCAGCGACGGGGGGCAGCGGGGGGGGGGGGGGGGGGGGGTGGGGAGGAGGAAGAGGGACATTTTCGTCTTTTTTAAAGGTCAAACACGGTTGACCGTCAAAACTGACGAAAAACGTCCAAAGTGGGACTACTTATACATATAGCAAACAATGTGGGATGCACCGCACCAGTAGACCATCTAAGTGGGGTGCCACTCAAATTATTTATTTATTTATTTGGTTTTGGTTATTTTGGTTCGTTGTTAATAAACCGAATACTCATCCCTGGGCCGGGTCGGGTCTTTTATATACGGTCACTCCCTCTGCTCTGGTGAGCTTCAACGAAGATGGCCGGGAGGTCACCCCACCGACTCTACCATCGTCACCTTCTCCACCTCCTCCGATCCATAACCAGAAACCCTAACCCTAACCCTAATGTTTCCTCCTCTCTTCTCTCTCTCCGATATCTCTCCAACACCCCTCCGCCGACGCAGCCTGGGTCCGGCGGAGGAGCCTATTTCCCACCGCCGACGCTGCCGCTGCATCCTCCGACCTTCCGATCTTCTCTAAATGAGGCCGAGGTCGCCAAGTTCGCCGCCATTGCCGATACATGGTACTGGCACCCCCCTCTCTTTTCCATTCTTAACTCAAAAAACTAGAATATAGTGTTCAGTTTGCTGTGCAAATTTCTGTCATTTGTTTGTAAAATTGAACACACAGCTCCATTTGGGCTTCCTGTAAGCTTGACTTGTGACGCTTTGGTGGTTTTAGGAGTTCATAGTTCCATTTGTGCGGATTTCATTGTTTGTGTAACTGTGTTGTGCATCATCTTATTTATGTTTGCATCTCATATTGATATCCAGTGGCGTAGCCAGGATTTTCATCTAGAGGGCGTGATGCTTACTATTAAAAAATAATAACTTATAATAAACATTTATAATCCCCAAAGCATCATATATTAATACCAAATGTCATAAACTATTACAGTCACTAGCTCCGAGTGGGTAACAGACCTGTTGGGAAAGACGGTGCCATGTCCGTGTCTGTTTGGTGTCGTGTTGTATTCGTGTATATCCGACATAGCTCTGAGTCGGTAGCAGACCTGTTCTGAGGATCCAAATAGCTGAAACCTTAGTTCACATACATTGGAGGTCTAGATTTTGTTGAATTAGGCTTTAGAAGGACACATCCAATGACCTTATTAGTCTTTAAGGCCTAGTTTGAAAACAAAGTTTACTAAATGGAGTTTGGTTTAGTTTAGAGTTTTGAAAATGGGGTCGGAAAAGACGAACTCTAGAGCATATTGAAGTTAGGGAACATTTGGGAGTATGTAATAGTATTGGAGTTTTGTAAAAAGAGAGAAAGAAATGGAGTTTGAAATCCAATCAGAATGGAGTTTCACCTACTCTTGTTTGGATTTAGAGAAAGAGTTTAATCTAACTCTAGAAATCTACCCAAATGCTCAATGTTAAGTTATTTGGAGGTTAGTCCTAACTCACTAAACCCAATGTTGCTTTTCCAAACTGTTTCCAAATGAGACTTAACGGTGGATGAATACATTACTTGCATGTTGTCAATCTCTTATGTAGACCATTTGGGGGAAACTTCTGGAGCTTATACGTCTTCTCTACAAATACGATCGCCTACCCGAGTTTTATTGTTCATCGACCTCGCTTCATCCTTAGTTTTGTCGGGCCTATTCTTTGCATCATTTCTTTGAGATATTTGACTACTCTGATTGTCTACTGACTATTACTATCAACCCTCTTTTTCTTTTTTCTATTTTATGTGAATGGTCGTCAGGCAGGAAAGTTGACGGACAAAAACAAGAATTTGATGCAAGGGGAAGAAGAAGAGAGTTTATGGATAAGGGTCTTTTTAATGGGGTTGCAAATTGGTTTCAATATGCTCGAATAAGTATACACGATGAAGAATAGAAGGTAACATTAAGTTTGAATATAGTGAAATAGAAAGATGGATGTGGAGTAGAAGAAATACATGAAGGGAGGAGAAAGAAAGAAGAAACATTAAAACTTAAAAGACAAAACTTGAAGAGAAGGCACATATTGTTATCTATCTAGGCTGATTTCTCTTTCATCTTCTTCAATAAATGGCCACTGCTCATGCCATTCACAAGCCTCAGGAACATGCAGGGCGCAGCTGCAGCTAGTAGGCGTAGCCGCACCCTCTTGGGACCAGTTAGCTACGTCCCTGTTGATATCTATTGTAGTTCACATTAGTTTCCAAACATCTAGCATATTGTCTACGATTTCTTGCTTGATTGTGGATCTGCATTTTTCCACCTAAGTTTTCTCTTTACTTCTCGTCCTGCTTCATGACTCTACAACTACTACAGCTCAAAAGATCTTATTTTGAATGCTATATTAGGTTAATAGCAAATGCGATTTTCTTCACTTTTGTTCCCACTTTGGAGTTTGGAGTCTTTGGACACAACTTGATCCAAAGTGGGAATGTTTTATTATATTTTATTGTGACATGATTAATATATATTATATTTTTCTTCTTATTTTGATTTGTTAGTTTCATATTTCTGCCTTTGAGTTTTAGGCTGCCAAACATGCCAGCTCCACCCTTGTCGAGTTGCAGCAATTTGCAAGCTTATTAGTATAACATCTGAATTAGTAGGCAATTTAATTATAGTAAAAAATGAAGTCAACTCACATTCCTATATTCTTTTATTAATTGGATTAAGAATTATCATTCATGAAATGTATTTGAAAGGAAATGGTTGAACCTTTTGTTGCATGTGACACGTAGGTGGGACTTTGAAGGACCATTCAAACCATTACATGCCATGAATCCAACTCGGGTTTCTTTCATCCGTTCCACAGTCTGTCGACATTTCAGGTACGGTGTGTTCCTTGGGTAGAAATCTTTTGAAAACCAGGGCCACTGTCCATTGTTATCCTATCTTTAATTCTTTGTTACTCATGTGCTTGTAGAATGATATCTTAAGTAAAATCTAACCAAGTAGCAAACAAATGATATTGTATGGATTTCAAGTTCGACCAACTAGACCTTTGAGGACTTAGAGAGAGGCCATCCTCCTGGCTGTCTTGTTTGGACGTTCAACACCAACCCACATAGGCCATGTTTAACATTACATGGATACATATATGGCACAATATGACGTAATACGGATATATCGACATGGAAAATTAAAAAATATAGGAGATGATGTGATGGAAATACAACGATAAACAAATATATAAATTAACATATTAACCTTCTTTTTCTTTTCATCTGAATAAGAAAAAAGTTCATTTTCCAGCCATTCCTCAAAAGAAATAAGTTAGCTACTTGAGTCATATGATGGTCTCAATTTCTTCTGCTTTTCTTTTTTCACCCTCTTTTTTTCCGGTTAGGGGGAGTTCAACAAAGTGTTAATATTATAGAGGAAGGAAAAATTGAAGTTCATATCCACTCTTGAATAAAGTTAACCATTTGGACCACATTGTTATTATCCTTTTCTTTTTTTAAAATATCCCTAAGGCAGGTGGGCTTCTGCTTGTGTGTGTGTTTCTGGAGGGGAATGGAATCAATGAATATTGTGACAAACAATATTTGTAGGTTTTGTTTTCTTACTTTTCAGTCAAAATTTTGAACGGTTTTCTTGATTTATCTATAATGCTTCCAGAACATGTGAAGAAAAATACAGGAAACCCAGTTAGATACCTTGGTTGCCCTTGCAACTTTATGTTAGCTTGTGTTGGAAAGTTTGAGACCGAAGTTAAACCCACTTACATTAGACTCGCAATTTCTTGTGGTTTTTCTGTAACTTATCGTCTTCCTCTCCTGATTATTGAGGTATGACAACCATCTAGAGGTGAAAACCAGTAATGGATGTCTTTTGAAATAATATGTTCTCTCATTTCTCAGACTTCCCATCCCAACAATTAGGTGCCTATCAGTGGAATGGGATTTAAATAACATCATTTTGAAGTTCTGAGTGAACAAGATCCTCTTTTTAATTCCAGATGTGCAACCTGTGATCCAATTTCAAACTTTAAGGGATCATCATCATCATGGTGGCCAGGACTCACTCATCTGAATGTGGGTTGGGTATGGAGCATGAAAAGCGCAACAAAGCATTTCTAAGGTTTTCCACTGCCTGTTAGCCTGACGAGAACCCTGTTGGACTGGGTATGGGATTGCTTATCATGGCTGCTTCTGCTTATTTTTGAAAACTAGTCATGGGAGATTTTTTGTAATAATAACAACTGTTTGGTAACAACTTATCGATTTTTTTCTTTGAAACTCGTTGAAATTTGGAACAACTTTTGGAAGCAGGTAGGAGGCTTATTCCAAAAGCTGCTTCTGCTGCTGCATATTGAAAAGCAGCAGCAATGGCAAACCAGGCCTTAGTGCCAAACTTTCATATCTTCTTTAGTTATGAGCGGGGGAGGCTTTTGTGATAAAACATCGAAGGCTAGTTGAAGGGTGTTAGACGTACCATTCTGTTCATGCATATGTCCTATAAATCTAACTATGGACAAGTTGATTACTTAGCTATTATATTGAAAAGTTGATTGATGAGCCACTAAACTGAATATGTGATGATTATTCCCTTGATGATCTCAGAGTCTCAGAAACTATTTGAAAGTTGGAAACTTAGATTCCTTAGAGTTTCTAGAAACTAAAGAAAATAGGTTTCCGAACTAAAAATGTTGTTTTGGTAGAAACTAGAATGGGGAAACTAAAACAACATGATTAGTTGTAACTACTAAAATAATATAAATATGGAAAATATTAATTAATTTTGACCACTTTTGTAACTGGAAAATAATAATAGATGTTGTCCCCACTAATTTCTTGAGTTTCCATCATTTTGGATGGAAAGTTTAGGAGCATTTAGTTCCCATTTGTGCTCGTGGCAAAAAGTTCGAAAACTTAGTTTCCAGTAGCCAAACAACACATCAAATGGAAACTAATAGTAGTTTCCTGTAGCTTCCTAGTTTCCATCCTACTTTCGGGTTGCAAACAAGCCCTCAATTCTTCTGTTTCTTTTCCTACGTGCTTCCTATGACTTTCATGGCCATGAAGTGTAAAATAATTATTGTTGTACAATTATATTGATCATGTTTCAAACTAGGTTCATGTCTTTTTGCTGTAAATGTATGCATTTCATATCCTCCTCCCCTCGTGTTCATGCTCATGTGTATTTTAGGTGCCTGGTTCAACTTCAACTGGAGTCTAATGTTTCATATCTATATCTTCCTTTCCTATAAATAAATATCTAAAAACCTATTCAAATTTGGAAGATTCTTAAAATATTTGAACTATGTTGTATTTTGATAATATTTGATGCTAAAAATTGATTCTTATCTTCAGAAAAGATCCAAATTGCGCTAGACCTTTTGAAGGATTAAAAATCATAGATGTCGGGTGTGGAGGTGGCATTCTCTCAGAGGTATTATTTGTTAGAAAGCTTAAGTGATTCTTTTGTATTTACTATTTAGTTATTGGATAATCTAACTCTACAAGTACCTTATTACATGGGTCACCCCTGCCTCCAACAATGATTTATCTTTTGGTTTTTGGATAAATATATAGTTTCCAGTAGGACAATAATAACTTTATTGTATGTACTAAGAAGAGAATAGTTAAACCATTTAATCTCAAAATTTGGTGGTCATGTGTATCCTGTTCCTTAGGCGTAACATTTCTCTATGACCACATGAGGAATTTACATACTTATGGATTATCCAGGCAAAATTGGAGCCTATAGTTTCAAATTTCCTACGAGATATTAGGAAAATGTAATACTGTATGGTAGTGATATGAAGCTGCTTGCGGATAGGCATTGTTGAAAGATGAGGTTCGCTAGTAGTAGCTTCAGGATGGTGAATGTTGGCAGCAGAGACAGAGCTAAAACCTGCGGCCTGTGCTTACCCATATGGCATATATGAAAGCAAAGGTGTGTTAATTTTGATGATCCTAGGAGGATTTCTTTTCTTTGCATCAAGTGACAGCACATTAATGAATTTAAAATACAAAGTAATGAAACATTACCTCCAACATAGGCCCCAGGTTTAGGGGGAAAACTTTCTACCTGATGTCCTCCATTTTCTACAATAACAATGACAAACCCATCATACTAATTCTTTTGGTTTGTTTACCATAGGGCTTCAACAGTTCTAGATGGCTCTTGGCTTGGTATTTTCCCTTATATTATAAGGTTGAACTCTGCTGGTAATATCTCATACAGTTGTACAAACTTTAGAGACCCATGCTTCAAATATCAGAAGCATATCTTAGTCTATCGATTCTTCCACATTACATTTATGTTCACACGTTTCATATAACCAGTTTGTGATAAAGAGAACTACCTGTTGTGGAGAAAGGCTGGTTGGCTTTGACATGTCGTCTTACAAAACTGAACGTACTTGAATACAAAATATAGATAAAGGTCCATGGTTGAGTTGCACCTTTCTGTGTTTTATTAACTTTGAGAAAAGGCAAAACATCGGGCATATTGTAGGAAGGCAAACATGGTGAAGATATTTCTGTAAATGGCTTTTAGGAGGGAAACATGATTTTTCAATGGATTGTTGTAGGATTGAATGATTGCGTGGGTTCAGCTACACAAAATTGTTTTTCCTGTGTTAAATTACGTACTCTCTTTCTCTCTCTCTCTCTCTCTCTATATATATATATATATATAAGGGCCAGTTTCTTACTGTTTCTGTGGGTTTCGAACCCAAGACCTCCCTTTACCCACCGAAGATCGCACACATTGGATTGCACAACCTTTGGTCACGAGTCACGCCACAAGTATTACTTGAGTATTACCAATCTGTCTTGTATTTCATGCTTGTACATAATAAAATGTTTTTCACTTTAACAGCCTCTTGCTCGCATGGGAGCCACTGTGACAGGCATTGATGCTGTGGAAAAGAATATTAAGATTGCTCAGATTCATGCTGTATGGCTACTTCCTCTTATTATATATGTGGGCCATGAGTAATTTGTTATTTTTAATGTGCATATGTAAGACCACATTTGGTGGCACCGACTACCAGGAATTTTAAGAGAATTAATTTTATACCTGATTGACTTTTTTTTTTCCCCTTCTTTCTTTTGGTTTCTTGATATACCCATCATATATGATATTTTCCTCATATCACTGTGAACACTGATATCGTGTATTGTGGGTTAATAACTCATAATGAGCATAAGGACCACATATTGCTGGTCAGCTTTGCTATTATTGTATTATAGTACACACACTGGACGCTTGAGCAAATCTAAGGTTCAGTTCAGGATCATTTATCATGCAATTAATCACCATTCTAATCTCAACCCATTACATGCAAAATTACACTTGTACTGTAGAGCTCCTGCAATTGATATTTCAAGACTACAAGACCTTTTAACAGTACTAAGCTTGGGTTTTCATAAAAATATAAGACCACCTGTACCGTATATACAGTCTCCATCATGCATAAATTCCTAAATTTTCTGTTTTACCTATTTTAATATTGTTCAGAATCAGACATGAATAGCAAGCTGTTGGGTGCAGTGATTTGCTACAATACGAATTGGTTATCTTAAAGGTTTAGGATTGGGTGAGGTTTCTGCTGCTGGCTGTAGTGATTTAACAATAAGATCTGACTTGAGATTAAGAATCGCACTATCGGAATCGGTTTCGGACCCTTCTTATGAGTACCAGTATGTGCAGTTTAATTTCGGGGGTTTGGATTGGTGTTTCGGAAAGCCAAAAAATAATAAGAATTATTTTAAAACTTAAAATATTTGGTACATTTAGGGATAATCATATGCGTGTTGTTTCCCGCTAGTTTTGAATGGAACAATATTCAATATTGTTGAATTATTCATCCTCAAGGGATAGTGTTGTTACTTACTTTTATTCAACAGGAAATTTGATATGCCCCTTAGTTTTTTGGCGCTATGACCCTCCTCCAACTTCCCTTTCTTACCAACCTTCATTTTGCACTACAACTATATACACCTCACTTTAATAGTGGAAATATACTTTATAGGATGAGAGACCGAAATGCTCCTTATATGGTACAGAACAAGATTTAAAGATAGTCTTGGCTGACACGAGTCAATGTCAACGTCTAGTGGTTCTCCTTTGTTTAAGAAGGAAAGGATATAGGTAAAGTAAAGAACCCAAACATTCTCCTTACTTACAATGATACCATCTCCATTCCTCCCAAAAGAATATTGTTTACACGTTTCACCATCTAACTTGTTTTCTTTATCTAAGAAATGAAAGTTTTAAATTATCAAACTATTGACTTTATTGTATAGATTCCTAGATTCACAAATGTCAGATGTTAGACTTATATATTACAAGTGACTGTAAAAAAATTAGAAAAAAAAATCTAAACAAATATAATTTAAACACAATAATTATTCTAATATTAATTCTACCTAAAATACAATTTGGTTAAAATTAAGTTAAGAGAAAGTAAATATGTTAGTATAATCTCAATTATAATAGTCTAAAATTTATAGAAAATGAAATATCATAAAATAAGTATATTAATATGAGATCTTTTAAACCATTTTGTTTAATATAAAATAGAAATTCTATATGTTTAGGTTATTAATATATTGCGAATCATATCCACAATAAACCCAATAATTTCCATTAAATTCATGAAGACTTCAAAAAGTAAACTAATATATATTGTATACTTTAAAATACACACCCACCAGAGCATTTGATGGGTTTTACATATGAACATGTAAGCATGTTAATCATTGTGTAATTTTTTACATAGTAACCTGTAACAAACACTGATATTTGTTACATATTTTGAAACCTATTGTTATATAAACTTGTACTATGTTACATATTATTGTCGTTTGTTACATATGATGGTAATATGTGACTTCTATTTGTTACATGTGACTACTATTTGTTGCATAATACGAGATTATGTGACATACACACATAACATTATCCAAACAATGCTACATGGAAATTCAAGAACTTTAGTTTTAATTTGTTAATATGTGATCGTTTCCTCTAGTTTGTGATATGTAAGTGTGCTTTACTATAACATGTTAGAAATACTTACAACTTTAACAAGGTGTTGGGAGCCAAAAAAAAACTTTTTAACATATATTGAAGCTCCCAACACAAGTTAAAATTCTAATTGTTCTAACATGATTATGGTAAGCACAACTTACGTATTACAAACTAGAGGAAACAATCACATATAACAAAGTAAAGGTAACATTTTGGGTTCCCATGTAGCATAATTTGGATAATGGCAGAAGTTACATGTATATGCCACATATTCTCATTAATGTAACAAATAACAGTAACATGTAACAAGTTACGGATTAGAAAAACAATAACATGTAACAATTCAACCCCACCTGAATAATAATAAAAAACAGTTAACATATTACAAGTTACGAATAAAAGTTACATATTACCGTCAGGGTCGGCCCGGAGGGGTGGCTTGTCTTAGCCGAAGCTAATTTTGGTTGCCCCTTGACTTGACCTCTTGTGGGGCACTTTTGTGTCTTGGGGGTTCACTTACGACCCCGACCTCTTGCAGGTTTGTAGGTCACGTTGGGTCTTGAAAGTTTTCCTAAGCAGAGGGGATTGTCCTATCCCGAAGTCTTGTCGGGCTTACCCTGAGCCGACCTTGATTATCGTTATAATATAACAAATAACAATTATATGCAACATCGCACAATTGTATTAAGTTATTAAACATATTTCAAAATATGTAACAAGTAGCACTAATTTGTTATAGGTTACTATGTAACAAACTACACTACGATTAACATGTTTACATGTTTATATGTAAAACCTACAACATTTTACATAGTACATTTACGTATTTTAAACTACAAAAAATGTATTATTTTAATTTTTAAAGTATTCATGATTTTATTTTGTATTTTCTACTTGTTTTGAATTTGAAGTTATTGGGTCTAATGTAGGTATGATTTACACTAGATTAATAATCATAAACCTATAGAATTTCTATTTTATATTAATTAAAATGTTTTAATAAATCTTATATTTATAATATTCTTTTTTCTATAAATTTTAGATTAATATAATTAAGTTCATTGTAATATATTTAGTTTCTCTTAATTTAATTTTTATGCTAAAAAATTATATTTTAGGTAGAATTAATATTAGAATAATTATTATATTTAAGTTATATTTATTTAGATTTTTTCCATTTTTTTTATAGTTGTCCGAACTTGTGATATATAAGTCTAATATGTGACATCTGTGAGTCTATATAATAAAATCAATAACAATTTTGGTAATTTAAAACATCGATTTCTTAAATAAAGGGAACAAGTCAGATAGTGACACATGTAAAGCAATACTCTTATGGAGGAAATAAAGATGGTATTATTGTAATTTAGGAGAACTTTGGGATTTTTATTTTACTAATGTTATTTCTTTTTTTTAAATAAAGGAAAGCCAAACAGATGTTGACACGTGTCAGTTAAAAAAGTTTTTAAATCTTGTTTTGTCCCATGTGAGGAACATTTCGGTCCCTTCAACCCATAGAGTATACACTCACTATTAAAGTAGGGTTTGTATTATTGTATTGCAAAATAAGGGTGGAAAAGAAAGGGAAGTTGGAGGAGGGGCTTCCGCCATAGTGCCAAAAAACTGTAGGGACCATACCAAAATTTTCCTTTATACAAAGTGCACATGCGGTAAATAGTTTTGAATGAAATAATATTAAGATGTATGAGCATGTTGATCTTCGGCAAGATCGAATCATGATGTGAATATTGGTTTTTGCCATATTTCTCTCTTCTTTTTTACAAATTTATATTTTCTTATTAATCCGGAAGGAGAGTTATAATTTAGGTATTAGACGCTATCGGTGCATGTGAGTGAGTATTGGGTCACACATGCCAAAAACGATATGATATAGATGATACGTATATCGGCTGATACCGTGAAACTTGCTTGAGATAAGGAGAGACAAGCAACCGGGTAGAGGATTATCATGTATATTGAGATGATAGGAGCAATCCGACGAGGAATAGTGTACATGGAAGTGCTCTGGGATTGGAGTAAGGGCAACAAGTTCTAGGACTACGATGATGTGTTGTTTAATTCAAGAGGACGAAAAGTGGAATACTGGTAGTTCAAGTACGAAATATAAGGGGATTATTTGCTTTGGGTACGTCAGTTGGATATTTGGATGGTTGGCTAGCACGGAGAAGAGGAAGGAAGACTTTAGTTAAGGGGAAATAGAGGAAAACCGACCAAGAATAAGGAATAGAGGGTTCACCAATCAATCTGGGACTCCCAATTCTCATAATTTAAAACATGGAGAAAAACTCTCAAAATGACTGGAGGCACAATCATAAACTTTAGTAGCCCATATGGTTTCTCCACCCCTTATTTATAGACACCTCACCACCTTACAAGAACTCCAATTAATAGGAAAGTAACATCTCATTCAAAATTTACATAAAATCTAAAACTAATGAGAAACTACCAAACCATACCAAATCTTGAATAAACCCTAATAAACTGAACAAGATCTGGTATAGCTCAAATAAACTTTACTCTAGCATCAATTTATTACCCTTTGAACTCATTAATCCTCCCAAGAAACATTATTTGCTTGTTTCTTTACAAATACACCTTCAAAGATGCTTGGCTATAGTTACGAGGAGGATCGGAAGATACAATTGAAGCTGAATGGGAAAATTTATAGGATGACTAAGACTAAGACCAACCAATGTTTATGGATCTGAACAACTGGGCAGTCATGGGAACATGTACAGTGTATCAGAAATGTGGGTGTTGAGAAGGTTGAGTGCCATAACTATAAGATAAAAAAAAGTATATTCATAAAATATTAGTGGTAGCTTCTATGCCGACAAGCTGTGGGAAAAGTGCTAATATTTTTAAACAAGACAAGCCAGCAAACCAACATACTGGTTAGCAGTGATAGAATTCTAGTTGATTGTACGACTTAGGACGGGATATATTATAAGGAACATTAATAGGAGCTGCTAAAATATACAATCTAATGAAGGTATGAGTCCTATAAAACCGAATGGAGGAAATAAATTCATGTGCATTGGTCACAGTTTTTTTTTGGTATAAAGGCTTTGTTGTATCTGTTGTGATTACATTATCTCTATGAAGCTTGCCAAATTATACTGAAATTGTAAGTCTCTCTTGACTTTTGGCCTATTCAATTTTACACAGGATCTGGATCCTCTGACTTCCTCTATTGATTATTCTTGCACAACAGCTGGTACATTTCTTCAAATATTTTTCACATCATTACTTTGACATCATCTATTGAGCTTGAACTTTTTTCTATAGAACTTTATCCAACAATCCCTATACAAAGAATAACCGGTTTACACCGTCATTTAACCATTTGAATGTGTATATGAAATTCTCAATAATTGCTGAACTATTGTCTATATCATTGCTAGTAATTAATACGGGAGTTTTGATTATATAGGAAAGACACTTTGTAATACATCTATATTGTTAATTTTGATAAGCTATGTATAGATTTGTAATTAATTTAGAACTATCATGTTAGCCATAGGCCCATAGTAACTTGGGAATGTTCATGTCATGAAGATCGACATAATCATAGTAGTGTTAGTGGTTTCTTATAACATAGACAACCTCACATGTGGGCATCATGCATCTCTGAACATACAAAACAATTCCAAGGAAGTTACAATATGTTGAAAGTAGTTCGTGATAGATATACATCAATTAGAGTTTGTGTCTTTGTGCACAAGCTTCTTGCAATCAAAGTAGCATTTGGAAGAGTGGTCATATTTGAAAGAGCAGACGGCTCCATCTATGTTGCATTGCATACTTCAATGGAGGTGTTGTACCAGTATCCGATATTTGAACACCCCAACACTTTATGTTTTGGATACACTTATTAGATTTTTAAAACACCACTCACAATCAGTGTTATATAGATCAGATTGATGAGTGATTACTTGACCAAGTTATCAGATGGTTAATGTGATTATCGGGTGGCTGATTAAGTAGAATTTCCAAGTGGTTCTCTAATGGGGATTAGTCGGCCCACTTAATCGGATGAATCAATAACCAATCTTGTACCTACTGCATAGTGAAGCTGCTTAATATAATATTGCTTGCCATATCTAAGGCCTATCAACGAGTTAAGGAAAATAAAAATATAATAGTTCTAGTGGTAAAGATGAAATAAAGCTTAGAAGATATGAACTAGGAATGCACCAAAAATGTCAAAACTAGCAGAGCACAAAAAAAGTGGGCCCGTTAGTCAACTCTACCCAACTTTGATTACAACTTTTCCTTCAGGGAAAGAAGTTTTCCCCTTCCACATCTGTTGCTCACCCTATTTTCCTCTTCTGGTTAGCAATGATGACATGGAGATGGATGATCACGGGAACCAATAGCAGCTGTTGGGGTTTGTGAAGACTTAGTTTATAAATTACATTTGCTTAGTCTCCTTTGTCCACTTAATTCTTTTTTCTTCCTTCTCAGTTCTTAACTTCTACTCTACCTTTCTTCATTCTCTCCACTTCTTCCAGTGTATAATTTCCCCCTTTTCCTTATTTTTAACCTTTAAATGTCATAATTATTTATTTGTACATTTAATGCCAATAGGAATCTGAGTGCGCGCACATTCTTGTGTCGCTGCCTAAGCAAGTTATGTCCATTGTTGCGCTCCCCTAATTGTTCTGCGTTTTAGTTTTAGATACTCGACTAAAAAGGCCAAACAGAGATTGAAAGAGGAATATGTAATATAAAAACTCTATCCATACTTGGCTTTTGATATACTTAATCCAGTAGTCCTATTCAGATTGAAACTAAACGTTTTTTAACTTCCTTAAAGTCTAGAGATCTGTCTGAAGTATATAAGATCTTGGAACTTTAAATTAGACCTTAAGCATTGTTGTCTAAGATAGCTTACTATTAAAAGTGAAAAAACATAAGCTAGGACCATTATGTTCCATATCAAGAACCAAAAAAAGAAGAAAAATAATTCTCCTCTCATGGTAACTAGAGGACCCAGATACCTTTCAGTTAATTGTTTTAATAACATGCTCAAGTGACTTTATGATGCCAATCTCTTTTCATATTTAACTTACATTTCTTTGTAAACTTGAGCTCATGTGACATGTTTTGGTATGCTCAAGACTAATTCAATGTTTATAGAACATATCCATTTATTATTTCAAGACACATTTACTTTAACTGGGGGTCTCATTGTGTATCAGAAGTCTAATGGAATAATTTATTTGGTTCAGAGCAGTTGGTTACAGAAAATAAGAAGTTTGATGTTGTGATTGCTTCAGAGGTATGTCATCTAATTGGAAAAGGTGTTTTTCATAATTGACTAGCCCATAGGTTCAATGTGAGTCGAACTTTAACCAATGATTATGCACATATTTTCGTCCATTTTTTGTCATTCTGCAACTTCTCTAGTAAAATTTAACGTTTGAATAACTTATTTATAAATTGCATTATCTAGTCAAGAAAATCAGTATATCATGTTTAGCAACTTAGATTCATGTCTAAAGCTCAAAATACCATGTACAGCATGTTTCTGAAAGTTCTTTTCAGGCATTGTACTATCAGTACAGGTCACTGAACTGTAAAAAACTTGTTATGTAGATCTTGACTTGGTTACTTCTAGTGATCGGTTAGACTGGCTCCATTGGTTCATGCATAGCTACATTATGGAACGTTACATTGGAATCATCTTGGTAGTGTGTTGTCAAGTTTCAGTCGAATGCAAATCATGCAAACTTAGTAATAGTTCTTTGTCAATCAATCATTAAAAGTATTGATCGTCTTCTCGTCGATCTTGGTTCTTAACAACATGAATTGTCTCCATACAGTGCCCTTTCTCTTCCCTAGAATACTCTTAACTCTAATACCTATTTCACCCCCAAAATACCCTTAGATTAAGTAACCCCCATTCTAAGTTACAACTGACCGTCTATTTGCAATAGAAGGCGGAAACTCCTTATATATATATAGAAGGCGGAAACTCCTTATATATATACACACACACACACACACACACACACACACACACACACACACACACAAGCAGATGTGTTGATCCTTCGACACACACACACACACACACACACACACACACACACACACACACACACACACACACACAAGCAGATGTGTTGATCCTTCGACATAAGTCGGTTGGACCTTCTCTTGTTCTCAGACCTGTTTGCTTGCTCACTAGAAGAGTCAAGCGAGAGCACTCCGTCCCGCACAATGTACTGCTATTGGCCCTACCAGACAACATCTACCTACACAAGCTCGATCATGAGATAGGAAGGATCCGACAGAAGCACGGAATTCCTCTTGTTCTGAGAACCAGATCAATTCTATTAAGGATATGTCGTCTTATTGATGACTAAAAAAACTCTGTAGGTGGCATACTTTGAAAATTTATCGACCACCACCATGAAATCAATGCATATACAAATGCCAACAAATGAAGGAGCAAAGATAGCTACTAGAGAGACAAGCGAATAGCCATGCGAGCCTCTAGTGAGTTACAGAAAGAGTTAGAAAAGATCAAATCTTTGATAATTCCATCATAAATGATTGAGTTGCGAAAACATCTGTTGTATATAGTATCCATTCCTTATAGTGTATAAATTTGTCAACATTGTCATCATGTGAGCCTTCTCCTACCATAATGGGATCGACTATGTAGCATAAGAAATCACCATAAAAGAATTGACATTTTTTAACTACCTATGTTGGTGCCAAATTTCTAGTTAAGATAGCTAGGAACATGAAATGGCCATCCATAAATCTTAGATGTCCAGTTAATAGCTAGATCTACCTTTTGGCTGTGCACTTTAAGCTCATGCAGTAAAAGAGCACCTCTAAGTTCTCATAAACATAGGGGAACTTGAAAAAAGTTGATACAATTGTTATAGGAAATTTGAATCATATGTATGAAATTAGCTAGAAGAATGAAAAGAAATGACATTCCCATAACTTTATTTGCACATTATTATTTTTATTTTTCATTAAGTTTTGTTTACTTATCCATGTGAAGCATAAACTCCAAAAATTTGTCTTATGTACGTGTTGTGTTGTATCAGACATGACATGGACACTCCAAATCATGGTAGTCAAAGGCGCGCCTCGCAGAAAGGCACAACAGCTGCGCCTCGCACTTTACGAGGCGAGGCACCTTTCTACGAGCGCACCCAGAACGCGCCTTTCAGCAACACGCCTACACGTGCCTTATGGTTTTTTATATATATATATATATATATATATATATATATATATATATATATATATATATATATATTTGGAAAAAGGGTAAATTTTATTCCACTATCATCGCAATAGGTTACAACATAGAGATACAGTCCCAACTCAGGGGGACATTACTAGTACATCCGACTCAATGTTTTGAAGGATGCCCACTGGTGTAGTGGACAGCCCCTCATAAATGCGCCGGTTCCTCTCCTTCCAGACATGCCAAACAGATGCAGCAAGTCTCAATCTGGCACATCTGGCCCAGCTCTGCTCCTGGCCCCTGCAATCATCAATCCACTTAAGGATTTCTCTGAAGTCCCGCTCCCTTCCAACCCCTCCCAAGTGTCTCCGGCTCTGCTCCGCCCAGATGCTCCATGCCACGTGGCACTGAAAGAACAGATGCCCAATGGATTCATTCTCTGTCTCACACAAAACACACTTAGGGTCAGGAACAGGGACCCCGAACCGAAGTAGTCGGTCCCTAGTGAGTAACCGGCCCAGCACCAGTTTATAAGCAGACAGTTGCATCTTCCTGGCAAGCCCCTTCCCCCAGACAAAGTCGTACTCCTCAATATCATCGAAGTGGGGGCGAACAAGGTCGTAGCAGCTGCTAAATCTGAACTCCCTCGCACCCTCCGAGCGGCCGGGAGGGGCCCAAACCCAGACATCAGACAGTGCCGTAGGAGTGATCTGTACCTGTCTGATCTCCTCACCTAACTGAGCAGTGAAACGATACTCCTCTGGCCTCCAGATCCCACCACTGATGATGTGCCTACAAGTCAGACCTCTGTACGCCACACCGTCCCTCTGGGGACCCAGAATCTCCAGAAGAGACTGACCTGAAATCCACGGATCGAGCCAAAGGTCCGTCTCCCCTCCCTCCCTCATCTTCCTCCGAATAGCCGTCCGAAGTACAGGACGGTTCCTCAGGATATGCTTGAAAGACACAGAGAAGTTGTTGTCAATTTCACATACCCAGAAGTTCCTGCCCCGGAGATACCGACTAGTCATCCAGGCCGACCAGAGAGAATCGTCCTGAAGGAACCTCCATGCCAGCTTGATCCCCGCCGCCTCCCTGACAGATACAAGGGATCGCAGACCATATATATATATATATATATATATATATATATATATATATATATATATATATATATATATATATATATATATACAAAAAACTTTGAGGCATGGAAATAACCCTTAGCTCATACAAGTGGGAGGGAGATAGCCATTTCTACGGTTGTCAAAGTTGGTTACAGTTGAACTAGAAAATCTAAAATTTACTAAAACCATGGTAGGGATAATACAAACTCTTGTCAGTTCTATTAACTGCTACTGCTATTAATGCTCTGCTATTTCACTTGATTATGTTTTAACATAATTTTGTTGGTTTTAATATGTTATTTGGTTCTATTTCTTACATTACTAATTTATTTATGTATATTTTTATTATTTATGCACCTTGCATCGCTTGGTCGCTTAAGTGCGCCTTGCGCCTCGGACGATATGGACCCTTTGCGCCTTTGACTACCTTGCTCCAAATATGCTAGAACGTGCCAAAGTCGGTGTTGTATCCATGTCGTATCAACATATTGTGTCCTATCATATTTGTTTACATACTGCTATGCTGCATTACTATTTATAAAGCATTTTGTTTCTAGTATTCTAATAAAAAATATGGCCATATTCACTAAAATGTGCTAAACAT
The DNA here is from genome assembly GCA_029216955.1 of Iris pallida. Lineage (NCBI taxonomy): Eukaryota > Viridiplantae > Streptophyta > Magnoliopsida > Asparagales > Iridaceae > Iris > Iris pallida. The sequence goes on along the minus strand of JANAVB010007798.1, from coordinate 2,964,423 downwards.
CACCATTTATAATCATGTCCTATGTTGTTCATGATTTGCAAGAGCAATTCTCACTATTAGCTATACGATTACTACTTTATATTTTCTCATGTACCCAATTTTGTTGTCAGAGGATCTCTTTGATTCATAAGTAGATTGTGTGAAAAGCGGCCTCTCTGCCAAATCACAAAAAGAACGGACACCGTCATCCACTTGTCCACACACACAAAATCACATACATTTATTGTTACCATTTTGATGGTTTGTAGGTGATTGAGCATATGCTATTTCCATGTCAGGTAATTGAGCATGTTGCAGATCCCTCAGAATTCTGTAAATCACTTGCATCTTTAACTGTTCCAAGTGGTGCCACTGTAATCTCTACCATTAATCGCTCTGTGAGGTCCTATGCTGCTGCTATTGTTGCTGCTGAATACCTCCTGAGTTGGGTATGTTAGTTTATTCTTATATTATTTTGTTAAGCATTATCCTTTTTTTTGGAAAACAGTAGAGATTCCAAACATGATGTAGTTTATTTGTTGATACACTATTGTCTACTTCTTATAAACCTTGCTCGTTGACCACGGGGCTTCCTTACATTTTCAAATGAAATCATCCTTTTTTTTTTAAATTATGGACGACATATGGAGCAAATACCTTTCAGTTTGAGGGTAAATTGAATAGGTAGTGTTGTAAAAGCTGTGCACACATCTAAAAATATACACTTTGTATATTCTGTCAGCATCTTGTAGATTGCCCCTTGGACATATAAGTCAAGCCATCCACATGCCAGTAATATGGTTATAAATGATATTCATATGTTTCACAAAATAAAGCTGTGCACACATCTACGAGGATATACTTCTGATATCTTCCATTGTCTTTGGTTACTAAGTAATTGATACATCAAAAAAGTAATTTTCTCTCTCACGTGTGAACTGATAACAAAGAACCCTAGTCAAAAATCATTTTTAAAATTGTAGAGGTTTTACGTATGTCTTCCATTTATTACTATTGAGTCCAACTTAGTTTCCTCCTCAGAATATAACATGGCTTCGAGTATAACTGGGCAAGTGCAAGGACCTAAAGGTTAGGTTGTCATAGATTTTGAATGATGTGTTACCTTTTGTAAATCTATATTTAATTATATAAATGATTGAAGCAAATAATCTCAAATCAGGCACGGAAAGTTCAACTTTATAGTAATCTAGAATTGATGGATTAAATGAGAGATTGACTCGTGTCCATGTGTTATTCTGTATTAAATAAGTAAAACACGCCGATGCGAGTGACTTTCTCAATTACTCCTGCATTACTGGATCAAAGGTAAAACCGTAAAAGTGATGTTTCCCACCATAACAAAAAGTTCATGCTGTGTCATAGTTGGATTAATATCCTAAATCTATATGTCCAAGTCACCAGATAATAATTCTGGGCTTGGTACATGCTGCGTCATAGTTGGATTAATATCCTCATCTATAGGTCCAAGTCACCAGATAATAATTCTGGGCTTTGTATGCCAAACCATTATTTTTGTCTATTTGCATCTTTATTAAGATAGAACCACTCAGGCAGATGCATAAGACATCAACACCATCTCAATTAACCGCATGACTTAGTCTTGTAATAAACCACAGCATCTCAATCAACCAATCAGGTCTGACTCCCAATCAACTGCTACCTGAAATTATTGCAATTGATCCCCATCTTATTTAAGCTTCTGCACCCAAAGGATTCAAACTCATGACCAGTTTTGTGATCTTTGTCTCTTGTCTACCCATTGAACACTGAGCCAAATAGTCAGGAGTTCTAATACTTCTGTGCATGGTGGCACTTGAACTAATGGGGATGGGTTGTAATAATTGTAGGTAGTAATCAATTGAGGTTGGACCTGAGTGGTGGATGTAGATGGTGCAATTTTTGAGAAGGATAATGATTCATTTCTATATGGAAAAACAAATTCCATATTTTCATGATCACGATTCAGTTCTATATACAACAAATGTTATGACAAGAAATTTAATTTTAGTAGTATAGATATTAGACTTACATATGGCATTAGAATAGATTGACATAGAAAGACTCTCCAAACTCTGGGATCTGCTAGATAAATACAGTTATTCTGCTCTATGAAGAGCTCCTCTCAATGTTACTAGATATGTATGCACGTGGAAATGCACATGCATCAAAGTAAAAAAAAAAGGTCAATTATTATGCATGCATGAATTTACAACTTAGCATGCATGCATAACTTCGAAATTAATTTCTTTTTTTATTTTTTGTGATGACGGTCAGCAGCTTGGCCAAGACTATGACGGCTTCAAAGCTGTCGTATTTAAACAGTAAAGATACAATATCTTATCCTTTTTCACCACCTCAATCTATGTTATTTTGGATGTACACCTAGTTCTAGCAGCTTTTCCAACTAAAATTCTTAACCCATAGCATTGCGTCAATTTACCCTCATTGCACATTTCTAAAGTATCTCGGACGATTTTCTTTCATTTTATCCTCGATTAGCATCATCTCTATCTTCCTACATACGGCACTTTTTTTTTTTATTTTCTGTCTCATTTATAAGTATTGTCATTCATTTACCTCAAAATTCTTTAATGTATCCTAAGATCAGAAACCATTCTGAATGACTCCTCCAGATAAACCATCCCAGTTTGGTTCTACAACCATCATTCTCAACTTTAATCAGAAATAGTGAAACCATTGCTCTTATGTTTCTCTTAGTTGTTATATAAAGTTATAAACTACTTACCCTTTTCTTCTTCTAGGTTTGCTAAAACTGCATTTATATATTCTATTTTCATCATCCTAATTCTAAATCCTTTTAATTCTAAAGCTTCTTGCTACAATTCTGTTCTAGAAGCTAATTGTTTATCTAACCAATTAAAACTAGCACAAGCAAACAACATAAACCATATAACCTCATGTCCTTAGTAAGTTCGTACATAAGTTATGTAAATGTATTAGTTACACTTTAATGTTGTCTTCTAAGTTCTAATTGTTTCTTTAGGTCGATAGGAATATCATTAGGTCCAAAAATGTCTCCGCTTCTTTAACTATGAAAGCTCCAATTTTCTGACAAAGGCAATAGTCAATAATTAATGCTAAGTCATTTGTTTCTGTATTAAACTCCAGTGTGATAGTTCTTGAATATGTACCAATCTCTTATTCAGGTAATATGCCGGAAGCTAGAAGTCTTCCTAATGAAACTCACATGCTACCTCAACATCTTTGTTCAAATATTCTTACGCTATGGCTGTCTTTAACTCCTGCTGATAGGGATGATGCACTTCTTATGGACAAGTTTTTCTTACATGAGTCCATGATCACCATTTCCAAAGAGCTGTAGAAATAATAGCACTCTTTGGTCTAAAGACTCTACAGCACCCTCTTCCTCTTGTACATAATAAACATGGACACCTCATTATGTACCATTTGATTTTCTAGTCTTCAAAATTGTCTGTTGAACTAACTCCTATTGCCTGCATATTGATAGGGGAACACAATAAGACAATAACGATATGGCGACATGGCAATTAGTAAAACCACGATGCGATAAGATGGTGATACAATTGATAAATGTGTACATAAATAATTAACCTTAGCTTCTTTGTCCAAATAAAAATAAATTTTAATAAAGGAGAGATTTCAAAACAAATATATCCCTGTAAATGAAAATAATGGATGCCTTTTACTAGCATTATTATGCTATTTTCTCATTTTAACTCGATACTATGCCTTATGGTTCAAGTGTATCCGATATATATGGTTCAAGTATTAGACTGTCCTAAGTATTGTTGGGAATCATACACGTCCTACAAGCGCTCTGATACCGTGTCTAAGACGTTGCCGCAACGGAAACTTAGGCCAACCCATTTGAAATAAGCAACCCCCGTCTAACGGACACCAAGCACAGATAAAGACAAGTATATGACAGTGACTACGTCACCTGGACAAATTCCAATCTCTATAACTCAGATGAAATTACAATATTGACAAAAATAATGTTGAACCCTTTGTCCTAATAGGTTCAACCCCCTAACCACACTCAAGAAGAAAAGAAAGATATTACAATTGAAATCGCTTACCAACCCATAGCAATCTCTCTCCCTAACCGAAGTTGATGACTCCTCGATTAGATCTCTTTCTCCTTCTGTCTTGTATGACGAAGTCCTAAGAGCAAAATACGGACTTTCTCTTAGATCTCCTGTGGACGAGCAACTCAAATCTTAGCTTTGTGCTATGCTTTGTGCCTACACCCTCATCATATATATATAGGACGAGAAAAACCTATTTTAGGTCATAATAGGATTTTCTAAATATGAAGTCCTCAAATAAGAATCCCATTACACCTAAAATAGTCCATCAACATCCTATTTTAGATTATAATATGATCTCTTAAGTAGGAAACCCTCAAATATAAATCCTATTAACATCTAAAATAGTCCAGCACTAATTATGGACATCCAAATGAAATCAAATCAAATATTAAATCAGATTTTGACTCCTTAAATATGCTATTACCAAATCCAGACTGGACCCCAACAAGTATCCCATAAATTAAATATGAATATTGCATATACGTTGCAGCATCTGTTCGAATGGGAAGTCCCACAAAATTTGTTATCCAAAGATCTTAGATGGTTTTATTAAAGCCGCAGCGAGGCGTGCCTAAGGTGATATGTTATGTTTCACTACCTAATCCAAAGACAGGTGAGGTACTTTTTCTAGGTGACGCCTAGGCGAGAAAGAAAGACACCAAAGACGAGATTATGGGAATGGGTAACTAGGCGAGCCTAGGCGCATGCTTAGGTGTGTTGCGTGTTTTATGCAACTATTTTGGACTTTGTTTTGATTTTTAATAAGCTTTATGGGCTTGTTTGATTTTATTGGTTTTTAAGTTGTAGGCTTAAGTTTTAGAAGTCCAAATAGTGTCTTTTTTAAGTTTTAACACTATAAGTTACTAACTAAATAAACATAAATAAATAAAAAGAGACGAGAATATTGTGCGACAACAACAATGAAGAGAAAAGCGACATTTCTGTTGGTTGGGCTCAGCTTTGTGGCGATTTTTTCGGATATTGTTTTTAAACTTAATATTGTATTTCATGGACTATTTTGTGATCTTGTTAAGTTACTGTATTGTTTTATATTGATAATTTGGTATTTTTTGACTCTTTTCTTTAGTTTATTGTCTAAAAACTCAAGTTGGATGAGTTTTTTGGGATATAGGACATATTTGGATAACCTAAGATGAACTACAAAGTCACAAAATGTGTTATGAAAATGAAATTTGAGAAGCTATACAGGTGTTGCTTTTCTTCTCCGGACGAGGCTAGGCAGCTCGCCTAGGAGCACCTAGATCTTTTTAAAACACTAATTTTAGATGGAAAGAGTGGGGCATGTAGAAGTTGAAGCATTATGATTGTTCTCTAGGTGGGGCCTCAGGAATGGAAAAATTATGATTGGTTAAGTGCTTGTAAGCAGCGATAATTCAAATCTCATCAAGAGATATAGGGAGTAGGAATAAGTAACTCGAGAATATATTTTTCTTAAGCGTGCACTTTAGAGCGTAAACTGAGCATAAGCTTTTGAACCAAATATGTTGGCCTTCATATGCTAGAGCTCGAGTTGATAAGCTAGACAACAAATTCCTACTGCTAAGCTCAAAGCATACCGGACTGAACTTCCTAGCTAGCCTGTGAAATGTATACTTTTGCGTGTTTTGTCAACTTCTTATGCGATCTCAATTATTTTCTATGTTCTTCTACATAATAAACAAGCTTTGAATCTGTTACAGTACTGCTGCAAAAGAAATATATTTTATGTTTCTGCTTAGTGCAATCTGGCTATGTTGGCTTCATATTGGGCCACATATGGGACTCTTTGGACAATCTGACTGTAGGACAGCTATCTAAACTATTTTGGACAAATGATGGTGATCTTAGTGGGCATTACTTGGCATGACGGTAAGACTTCGTGCTTGCATCTTTGAGGATGTGGGTTCCAGTGGTGGAAACTGTAATGCCCCGCTCTGCACGGTGCATTATGCTGAGTCGTTGATTCGAAGAGTTGCGTTGACCCGATTACGTATCGATGCGAATCGATACAAAGTGTTAAGTTGTCCCGAGCAATGCATCGAACTAAGTCGATGCAAAGAGTTGCCTTGTCCCAAAGAATGCATCAAGTGAATCGATGCGAAGCGCCGCATTGCCTCGAAGGATAAGTGCGTTGAGACAGCTCAAAGATTCTAAGAAATCGAATCGACCAAGGCGCAAGTCCAAATCGATGCAAGTAATGATTTTAGTTGGTTTCATGTGCAGGCTATACGTTTACGCTGAAATGTTAGAGGTCGATCTTTTGCCTTATTCAGTAAGGGGTCCGCGAAAGCAAATCGTCGCCTTGCGACGAACGGAAGCGTTGGCACGGTAAGCCCAAATCGGACGTATAATTCAATAAGCACGAAGTGCTCGAATGGCTAAGTCAGGAGAGTCGCCCGTGCAACAAAGTTATGAAATCGAGCCGCATCGGCTCGGCGAAACGACAAAGGCGTATCGACTCAAAGGTGGGAGGATTGACTTCTTTTTACTCCTTCATTCGATAAGTCAAATATATCATTGTATGCTGAGTTAACCTATCAACGCCACGGACGTGGCTCGATAGAGAGATAAACGTAGTGTGTGTCGAACACTAGATAGAACAATTGAAATGAATCGTACGGCAAACGTACGAGTCGCTATGGAACATTGGATATCGCAAAGGCGAGCGTCTCGGTGCGCAAGCCGCAAGAACATGGGATAACTGTACTCGGCGAGTGCCTTAGTGCACGAATCATACCGTGCCTTCGCGTACGAGTTAGAACGGCTAGAACATTGAAAGACAATAGGCGAGCGCCCTAGCGCGCAAGCCACGGACATTGAATGCTAAGTCATAGAACATCGAAAATACGGTCGAAACGTGCCTTCGTGCACGAGATAATAAAAGATGGCTTCGTTGCGAAAGAATACAGTTGTGGCATGGATGTGGCGGAACTGTCGGATATGACATAATGCCTCGAAAGGTGTTCGGGACCTTCGGGTCGTTCGGTTGACGAGCATTGAGTTGAGGCATGATGCCATTGAAACATTGAAACGAAGTATGAAACGTAAGAACATAGAAAGTTAACGAAAGAAATATGAGATGATAATGCGGCATGGTGCCCTTCGAGATGTTCGCGGCCTTCGGGCGTTCGTTGAGAACATTGGGGTGTTGTGCCAATTGAAATAGAGATAAGCGAACTTGCTTGGTTGTATGAAATATAAGATTCGTTGCATGGTCAAATGGACTTAAAGACTATTGCCCGTGCACGGGTGTTTCTTCCCTCGAACGTGATCACCAGGGCGCTGGGACCGTTCGGCCTAGGAGGGACTGCGATAATCGGTATTGTTGGTGCACTTCGACTAGACGGGTAGCGACTGTCTAGTGAATGTGATAAGCCACTTACACGAGTACTTCGGGGGTCCTCTGATTGTGGTTAGCAACCACAACTGAGTGATTGTCGTCTTACATATTCGATTCGATAAATATAAGTCCATTCTAGCCCGAAAAGCTAGTGACCTTCATATAGATAAGGGCGATGGGTTTGGAAGTGCAAGGTATGCGTATATCCTGCATGGACGGATTCTGAATAGAGAGCACTTATAACATGACAGGGAAAACAGATAGGCGTATTCACCTTGCGTCGGTGCAAGGGCGAGTGCGTCGATATTGCTAAGTTGCGCCACGAATCAAACACGAGAATGCTTGCTTGCCTATTCAATTCGATAACATGCTTGCTGTGATAACATGCTTTACGCCTTCGAATATGCCATGAAATTGATCCTAAGGAGAACATAGCAAGATCATAAGCTAAGTTGCATGATTCAACATAAATATTAAAATGTCGGTTTGGAAAGAAGATCTTTGCTTCAGTACATGCGAGGACGAACGTACTGATCCCCCACCAGCTTCATGCAGGGTGCAGGGAATGGATTGCTCGCGGCGAAGTATTGCTTGAACGCGTTGAGGCTTGGAATGCCGAAGCGTATTGAAGCGTGCGATCGCATAGACGCTCGGACTCGCGACAGGATTGATGCGGCCGAGATATAGAAGGCATGATGTATGGAACGGCGAAATCCTTTGTGGGCAAGAGAGAACCTGAGTGTTGTAGCCAATCTGGCAAATTCTGTTGGGCTATCGAAAGCCTTTGTAATCTGATTTCGAATATCAATAAAGAGAATCGTTTTCGTATACTCTGTTTCCCTTTCATTGTTAACGTTCAATTCAAAGATAACCATTTGAGAACTTGTCATCTTGCCTTGCACGAGCGCAACTCCAGGCTCGTGCGGCATCACGCCCCAGCGAGGACGATAATTCGGGTGATTCCGGGTCGGGGCGTGACAAATTGGTATAAGAGCTCTAGGCTCAATTTCCTCTGGACGCTTGCTTCATTTCAGTTCTAAAAGTTGTCCACCACCAATCGAAATCACTCTTGACTCTACTCGAAGCCGCATTGGATGTTCCATACAATAAGTCTAATACAAATCATATAATTTTGCCGCGTGTTGTTTGGAAATTACATGGTGTTAGTTGGAAAAGTCGGAAAAGGTTTGTTGCTGCAGGTGCAACAAGTTGCGAGATATGAATTCGAGAATTTGTTGCCGTAGATGCAACACGTCGTGAATTGTGGTTTGAGATATTCGTTGTTTACAACGAACGATACGAGAAATGTTGGTTGCATCGATACAATGATAGTCGTGGAATGTTGCTGCAGCAATTGCCACGCGTTGATTGTAAACGATACGTTGAAAAAAAATGAAAGTTGATATGGAATGTGTCGAACGGATTCACATATCGATTTCGAATGTGCGTTTGCGATGAAAAGCGGTAAGTCAATATCGAATGTGTTGAAACGGATTTGGGCATTGACTTTGAATGTCGGAAAGGAAATGTTGCACGATGTGCAATGCGTATCGAGAATAAATCGAAGCACGAGGTGCGGTAAATATCGAAAATAAATCGTTGTACGATGTGCAATGCGTATTGAAAGTAAAATATTGCACGTGGTGCAACGTATGTCAAAAGTAAAATTATTGCACGTGGTGCAATGCGTATCAAAGTAATCGCTGCACGAAGTGCAACGGATATCGAGAATGAAATTTTGCACAAGATGCAACGGAAGAAAACAAAAGTTACAAATCGAGAAACGAAATCGGTTCGGTTGCGCACCGAGCTTGCGTTGGCAAATGAATGCATTGGCCGAGTTGCGTCGGATTTTGATTAATCAGAGTTACGGTTGTGATCAAGCACGATCACTGCGGAAATCGTGAGTCGGAAGAGATCGTCGGTTCGTAAAGAGTAAGTTGCGACGGAAGTAACTTGATTTCCGGGTGGTATATGGCATACCACCGATGCAATGAATGGCTCGATTCCGAGTGGTATATGCCACTTGTGCGATGAATTGCATCGACGTTTTGTGAGAATTGCGGAAGGTTTGTCCGCAACGGACGGGATAGCACCGAGACTCGATTGAGAATTTGTACGACGGCATGTTGATGCAAGTGTTCTTCGATGATCGGTTAGAACGGTAAGGCGGGACTCGTAACATTGAATGATACGTCGATTGAAAATTTATGTGTCGGTCGAATGACGGGAACTAGCGAAACGATTATGCCTTGAGGCAACAATCGGATCGACGGGATAGGAAACTCGAAACGTTGAAATCGAATCGTACGACTTGCGATCTCGATAGAAATGTTTGGCTAGGCGAATCGAATCGCACGACTTGCGATTTCGATAAAGAATGTTGGGCGATACGAATTGTAATCGAATCGCACGATGTGCGATTTCGGTCAGAAAGTTGGTTGACGCGAGTAATCGTGCTTAAGAAATAGTTGGTTACGTTACAGCGAAACTCATTTGAGTACGACTGAAAACACGTGAAACTTAGAGGGCGAGATCGTATGACTTGAGGGTTCGATGTTGGATAATCGGTAACTCAGTTATGCGATCGAAGTATAGCGGGATGCGGCAAATCGGAGAACGAGTCGATGCGTATGGAAAAGTTGGTTGCGAACTTGGATGTATGCGATGCGAGTTAAGTTGACGTTGAAACGGATTCAGAGTCGACCCTTACGTTATCGAAATGGATACGGCGTATCGAGATCGATACGTAAGGAAACGTAAGCGATGGGAGAATACAAAATAGAGTGTGCCTCGTGCTATGAAATTTTGTAAGTAACGATACGAGATTGAAACGAACTGGTTGATCATGAACTTTATGATTTATCAAAGACGAGACTATAAGTCATCGACGACTGCTCGATGCATATAACATCTCGTGTGTCGACCGCGAAATAAGATAGACTCGAACTCGATACGAGTAGATGTTTCGTAAATTGTGGAATCATCGACGGCAATGCATGACCTTACTCGGAGGATAGTTGCGCATCAGTTGCGCCGATAGAAATGGTTATGTACGGATTTGGGTAGTCGCATAGAAATCGTCGGAACGTGATTTGGCTCCGAAATAAGATATAGCATGGTTCGTAATAAACTGTCCTTCGGTGATGATCCACAATTATCGAGCGTAGCTTCGGGACAGCTGACCCTAGAAGACTTGACCGCCAAATCAAATTGAATGCTGCAGACCGTAAGATGACCCATGCGATATCGCATATGAGATTGCACCGATAACAAATATAACACGGTGCTTGTTGACGACAAGTCTAGGCAATCGAGAATGGTTGGAACAACTTTCGATTGAGAATGATATAGTTATATTTGAGTATTCGTCGGATGAATGCTTGAATGGTTATGTTGGTCAACGATCAAACTAGAAATTCACCAACGAACTTGGTGATTCGGATAGGCGATTGCGAGATTCGTGTGATGCACGAGAGAACGATAAGAGAATGACTTACGAGTCATGTCGTTAGATTCGGATTCACCTTGCAATTGAGCTTGCGTGAATCAAAATTAAGTTCGATGTTGCGAGACGGATAAGTTGGAAATTTGGATAGTGAATTCCTACTCGTTAGGAAATCGAACGTAAGATGTGTCGTAAAGACCTCGTGTCAAGGCGATCGTTGTCTTGAGTACCGTCGCCTCGATGAAAACTGTTGTGTCGGATAGATTGTGGCCTTTGTGCAATGTCAATTTAAACTTGCGTCGGGAGAAGCTGAGCACGGTGTCTAGGTAAGTCACCTAGCGGACGTAGTCCTGAATGTTGATGCTTTTGCAAGTCAACAAAAGAGAATCATGTCGAGATAGGATACGAAGTAAAACATCGAAAATCGTTGGATAGTGACGCCGAACGCAAGGCGTTGCTGAGACTCGTTGCGATCGGATGCGCGACGGCTTGACGCGACGCATAGAATTGATAGTCCCGATGAAACACACAAAGTGAGAAATGCGATTTTTGAATCGTATCGTATGCCTTAACTTTTGTTGGCGAATCGCGTATGTATCAATATGCATGTGTGCTAGAATTGCGAGAACAAGTAATAGAGCCAAGTCCGATCGAGAATACGAGATGGCAAGTAATTGAGAATAAGAGTTACGTGTTTGCATTGTTCCGATATCTTACAACTGAGCTCGGCTGAAATGCATATATTGGTGGGACGCCTAAAATATGTGTATGATTCCAAACTAAGTTGTACGATCCAAACGATAGTGAGACGAGATCGTGGAACGATCTAATGAAACACTTGAAAATTTAGTATTGGTTTCGGTTCGGGACGAACCTTGTTTTGAGTGGTATATTCTGTAATGTCCCGCTCCGCACGGTGCATTATGCTGAGTCGTTGACTCGAAGAGTTGCGTTGACCCGATTACGTATCGATGCGAATCGATACAAAGTGTTAAGTTGTCCCGAGCAATGCATCGAACTAAGTCGATGCAAAGAGTTGCCTTGTCCCAAAGAATGCATCAAGTGAATCGATGCGAAGCGCCGCATTGCCTCGAAGGATAAGTGCGTTGAGACAGTTCGAAGATTCTAAGAAATCGAATCGACCAAGGCGCAAGTCCAAATCGATGCAAGTAATAATTTTAGTTGGTTTCATGTGCAGGCTATACGTTTACGCTGAAATGTTAGAGGTCGATCTTTTGCCTTATTCAGTAAGGGGTCCGCGAAAGCAAATCGTCGCCTTGCGACGAACGGAAGCGTTGGTACGGTAAGCCCAAATCGGACGTATAATTCAATAAGCACGAAGTGCTCGAATGGCTAAGTCAGGAGAGTCGCCCGTGCAACAAAGTTATGAAATCGAGCCGCATCGGCTCGGCGAAACGACAAAGGCGTATCGACTCAAAGGTGGGAGGATTGACTTCTTTTTACTCCTTCATTCGATAAGTCAAATATATCATTGTATGCTGAGTTAACCTATCAACGCCACGGGCGTGGCTCGATAGAGAGATAAACGTAGTGTGTGTCGAACACTAGATAGAACAATTGAAATGAATCGTACGGCAAACGTACGAGTCGCTATGGAACATTGGATATCGCAAAGGCGAGCGCCTCGGTGCGCAAGCCGCAAGAACATGGGATAACTGTACTCGGCGAGTGCCTTAGTGCACGAACCATACCGTGCCTTCGCGCACGAGTTAGAACGGCTAGAACATTGAAAGACAATAGGCGAGCGCCCTAGCGCGCAAGCTACGGACATTGAATGCTAAGTCATAGAACATCGAAAATACGGTCGAAATGTGCCTTCGTGCACGAGATAATAAAAGATGGCTTCGTTGCGAAAGAATACAGTTGTGGCATGGATGTGACGGAACTGTCGGATATGACATAATGCCTCGAAAGGTGTTCGGGACCTTCGGGTCGTTCGGTTGACGAGCATTGAGTTGAGGCATGATGCCATTGAAACATTGAAACGAAGTATGAAACGTAAGAACATAGAAAGTTAACGAAAAAAATATAAGATGATAATGCGGCATGGTGCCCTTCGAGATGTTCGCGGCCTTCGGGCGTTCGTTGAGAACATTGGGGCGTTGTGCTAATTGAAATAGAGATAAGCGAACTTGCTTGGTTGTATGAAATATAAGATTCGTTGCATGGTCAAATGGACTTAAAGACTATTGCCCGTGCACGGGTGTTTCTTTCCTCGAACGTGATCACTAGGGCGCTGGGACGTTCGGCCTAGGAGGGACTGTGATAATCGGTATTGTTGGTGCACTTCGACTAGACGGGTAGCGACTGTCTAGTGAATGTGATAAGCCATTTACACGAGTACTTCGGGGGTCCTCTGATTGTGGTTAGCAACCACAACTGAGTGATTGTCGTCTTACATATTCGATTCGATAAATATAAGTCCATTTTAGCCCGAAAAGCTAGTGACCTTCATATAGATAAGGGCGATGGGTTTGGAAGTGCAAGGTATGCGTATATCCTGCATGGACGGATTCTGAATAGAGAGCACTTATAACATGACAGGGAAAACAGATAGGCGTATTCACCTTGCGTCAGTGCAAGGACGAGTGCGTCGATATTGCTAAGTTGCGCCACGAATCAAACACGAGAATGCTTGCTTGCTATTCAATTCGATAACATGCTTGCTATGATAACATGCTTTACGCCTTCGAATATGCCATGAAATTGACCCTAAGGAGAATATAGCAAGATCATAAGCTAAGTTGCATAATTCAACATAAATATTAAAATGTCGGTTTGGAAAGAAGATCTTTGCTTCAGTACATGCGAGGACGAACGTACTGATCCCCCACCAGCTTCATGCAGGGTGCAGGGAATGGATTGCTCGCGGCGAAGTGTTGCTTGAACGCGTTGAGGCTTGGAATGCCGAAGCGTATTGAAGCGTGCGATCGCATAGACGCTCGGACTCGCGACAGGATTGATGCGGCCGAGATATAGAAGGCATGATGTATGGAACGGCGAAATCCTTTGTGGGCAAGAGAGAACCTGAGTGTTGTAGCCAATCTGGCAAATTCTGTTGGGCTATCGAAAGCCTTTGTAATCTGATTTCGAATATCAATAAAGAGAATCGTTTTCGTATACTCTGTTTTCCTTTCATTGTTAACGTTCAATTCAAAGATAACCATTTGAGAACTTGTCATCTTGCCTTGCACGAGCGCAACTCCAGGCTCGTGCGGCATCACGTCCCAGCGAGGACGATGATTCGGGTGATTCCGGGTCGGGGCGTGACAGAAACAACCTTTTCTTATATACCGGCCTAAGACTGCATAGATCTTGGCCCTTTCCAGACCCCTGCATTAGCAGACGCCTCATAGCCTAGGATGACTGCTTGTTGCGTGCAGTCCTGGTTCTAGGCAGTAAATATGATCTGAGATAGCCTGGCATGATTCAGGTGTTCTTTAACTCATTTTGGATGTTATTTGTGAGTGTACAATCTCGGGGCTGTTTGGAGTCCTGATTTCAAATTTGTTTTTTCCAAGATATTTAACCCGTTGACAGATGAGTGTATGCAACACATACATGGAGTCCTCCTGCCTTTAGGGATTCGTAAAGCATGACCGGGCCATGTTTTTGAGGATATGGGTCGACGTTCCTTACAGTTAATCAAGCAGGTATGTGGACATTACGTCGAGGGGAAAGAGCAGTTGAACTCAAGACATGGACCTGGTTGTTCATAATTAATCTTGATTTATAGTTGTACAATCCTAGCTCTTTCTAAACTTTGAAGGAAAATAATATAGTAGTACAATAGACTGACTGTTCAAATGCAGTTACCAATTTTGGAAGAAAAAAGTCATCGCCAACAGTTACAGATCAATTCAAGTCATTTCGGTTCCTTGAGACCATCCTCTTGTTGGAGAGAGACTGAGCTTGCCTTGCCTCTCTACATTGCAGCTTCCTAAGGGCACCCATGAGTGGTCCAAATTTCTGACTCCAGAGGAGCTAGTGATGATACTACAAAGAGCTTCAATATCTGTAATGTCCCATCCATTATTCTACACTACAGACCGTTATGTTTAATTTAATTTTACGACGCTCTCTTTGTTTTCTTGTGTTTTGTTTCTGGTCAGGTACAAGAAATGGCTGGGATGGTTTACAACCCTCTAACAGGGGAATGGTCTCTGTCTGATGACACCAGTATAAATTTCATTGCTTTGGGTACTAAGGAGGACAAGGGGGAACTTACAGACGTGCCTCAATAAAATTAAGTGTTGTGCTTTCCCAGTACTGCGTGCTCATCAATTTTGTTGTGCTTTTTTTTTTTAGCAAGCCTTAAACGTCTTTGTGCTTACCAAGTATTGTATGCTCATCAATGTTGTTGTGCTTGTTATTTAGCAAGCCATTTATGAACCAGTTTTCTCAGCCCAGTAATGATTCCCTTTTGTTCGATTGAGTGATCATTCAAGCTATATATATTACTCGGTGAGGATAAATTTCAGTTAAACTGGGTGATTGCATTAACAGTCGTGTGTTCCTTATGCTGCAACAAAACAACTTCGAGACAAAACCCTCTTATCACTCGTACAGAATTGATCCAGAGGAGAAGATTACAAGTTACTAACACGACTGATAATATAAAGGAGACATTAGGATGCAGTTTTTGGAAACATCTCAGATGTTCGAAACGAATATAATTTAAAGTTTTTTTTTTTTTTTTTTTTGCCTCTTCTTCCAAAAATTAAGTAATAATATTTCGAATTTAGTTTAAGAAGTCAACAAGATTAATCCTGATTGCTGTCGTGTATGTTCAGATAAACATATGCCAGCTACAGATGAATACCCCAAGGTTGTATGCGGGTAAAACTTTGATAGAGGAGGTATCAAAGTTTGGATACCTCCTTTGTATGACAAGTGGGCTAATCCTCAAATTTTATGTCCACACGTTTTACTAAGAGGAGGGTTAACTTGTCATACAAATGAGGTATCAAAACTTTGATACCTCCATTTGTATCGAAGTTTTCTCCCTTGTATGCTACGGAAAAAACTTTGATACAGAAGGCCGTATCACAATTCGATACAGCCTTCTGTATGACAGGTGGGCCCTCCTATTTCTTGGTAACCATGTAAGCAAATATATATAGGGGGCTCACTTGTCATACATAAGGAATTTTGATACATCATTCTATATCAAAGTTTAGCTCGTATGCTACAGCCTTACAGTCATACCAAGTGGCGCCCTCTAGCTTTGACAATACTGCCATTAGATAAATGGCACAGTTTTGGATGATTTATGCAAAATTGAAATTGTAAACAGTTTTCCGTAGATTGTGAGGAAGGTTTAGTAGCTCTTCAAGTGTCTATTTGCAGAGGCGGAGCCAGGATTCAAATTCTGGCGGAGCCGTACTAATTGTATATAAAATTAGAGGATGGAAGAATTAAGATCAATTCCTTCGCTTTCAACTTTTCTAAATTTTTTGGAAGGAATTTCAGATGGAAGAATCTCATTATTAGAGGATGTCAATGGCGCTTTAGGAGTGGCCGAATCTAATTCATTTGCTCTCTTATTTTGAAAAAGCTTATCAATTGTAACATGTTTTCCCATTTCATTACCAAGTTCACAATAACCCTGTAAAAACAACATCCAACATGAAACATGAAACTAAAAAAAAGACAATAACATTATTGTCAATGACTACAAAAAAAATAACAATTTAATATGTAGAACTTATAAAATAACAAACAATATTCTTTCATGCATCACATATGAAGAAAAAAATCTAATTACCGAGTGTTATTGTAAAACAAAGTATAGACATCATACCAGGAATAGAAAATATAGTCGCTCCGCCGAAAAGCAAAAAAAAATTGAGAAAGGGACAGCTCGAGTTTTTTCTGGAACAAGGTTGAACGAGAGATGGAGATATAGAGATTAAACGAAGGGATCAATTTTATTTCTTTTCTTTTTTTTGGAGAAAATATGGTACATTCTCTTATTTTGGTAATTTTTTTGAGAAAGAAATAAGCTAATTATGTAGGTTTAGAATTAATAAAATATTTTGAAATATATGTTGGGACTTGAGATAGATGTAATCAAATCAAATCTCAAAAGAAATTTATCATAACTTTAGTTTTTAAATATTTGGTAATAGGTGGAACGCTATATATGGCATTATTCCAACATTTAAAGGTGTATAAAATCTATCAGCTCCTATCTATCCGGAAATATGTAAACTTTCTATCACAATATCCTCCATAAATATTTGCACTTTCTGTGCGCACGGAAAAATATTCGAATTTTTTTTTTTTTTTTCCCCCTTAGACTCCTAATAGATCCGCCTCTGTCTATATGGCCAGTGGGACCGTTTGGAAACTAAGAAATTTAGTTTTTATTGGTTTCTAGAATTCTAAATAAGTTGATTTTTAACATTAAAATGTTGTTTGTTTAGTAGAAAATATATTATAAAAACTTGTCATTAATAATGAAATAGTAATAATAGTAAAATGGAAAACTGAATATGAATCAATGGTTCGTGTTGTAGAATGAACCATTACTATGTTGGACCAATATTAAAAAAATAAAAAAATAACATTACTATGTTGAGCCATATTTAAGCTTCTCTCGTATTTGTCTAACATGGCATGACTCCTTCTACAAGATGAGCCATTTGTTCTTATCCCGTACTCACTAATAAAATAATGAGAAAAAATGAGTCGTATTCCACTTTATTGGTCATATTTTAATGTGCATCCCACTGCTTTACCTTAATGTAAGTTATCCTCCACATTTCACCGATTCCGTCCAATATTTACGGTCAACACGTTTGACCAAAATTTTAGGACGAAATTACCTTCTTCATCTTCACAGCAGCTCCTTGCCTCCCCCTCTGTGCTCGCCCCCCCTCCCGCCTCGCTCAGCCCTCTTCTATCACCACCACCACCACCACCACCATCATCACCACCACCTTTACCACCACCACCACCACCACATTCACCACCACCAACATCACCATCACCACCACCACCACATTCACCACCACCAACATCACCATCACCACCACCACCACCACATTCACCACCACCAACATCACCACCACCACCACCACCACCTTCACCAACACCAACACCATCACCACCACCACTTTCACCACCTTCACCACCACGCCCACCTTCACCATCATCACCACCACCACCACCTTCACCAACACCAACACCACCATTACCGAACCACCACCTTCACCCCCGCCGCCTCCGCTCCCCCGCTCGTCCACGACGCCGCCCCCTCCCCCGCACCCCCATGGCGCCGCCCTCCTCCCCCGTGCCCCCGCTCCCCCATGGCGCCACCCCCGCTCCCCCATGCGCCGCCCCTGCTCCCCCATGGCGTCGCTCCCGCTCCCCCGCTCTTCCACAGCGCTCCTCCGTTCTCCCCTACGAGGTTAGGGATATTTTTGTCCTAAAAATTTGGTCAAACGCGTTGACCGAGTCTTGGACGAAATTCGTGAAATGTGGGGGGGGGGAGGGAGGGTAACTTACATTAAGGTAAAGCACTGGAGTGCACCTTGAAATATGACCAATAAAGTAGGGTGCAACTCAAATTTTTTCTAAAATAATTAACATGTGGGTTGAAAAGTTGGTGTTTGGTTTAAAAGAGAAACTAAGAAAAAACATATGAGTAATGTTGCAGTTAGTTTTTAACTAAGTAGTTGATTGTGCTCAACTAATTGGTAGAGATGTCCATGGGGGTGTAGCCCGTTGGGCACACCCGGGGGGGGGGGGGTGTTCCCGTGGGGATGGGAACAGTTCTAATTCATATCTTTGTAATCTTCTGGCAAAATGTCGCTATAAATTTATGGAGAACCCTTCTGAGGTTCACTGTAATGCCCGTGGCTCGTATTACGTATTTTGTATACGTGTACGGAATTCCGACCTGTAGTTAGACTTGTCATGCTTGTCTTGATCCTGGTTTAGCCTATTTTGGGCTCATCCTGCTGTGGCTTGGCTTGGCTTGGCTTGGTTTTGTTTGGTTGGGTTCGGTTGGGTTTGGGTTAGCATGAACCCCTACCTACCACCTCCCTCACCATTTATTAACCCCACCCCTTTCTCTCTCCTCATTCACTTCTTCTTCTTCCTCCATTTAATTCTCTCCACCTACCAGGAGAGCTTAGGCAAGTGCATCTTGCTTTATGGAGGAACTCAAGTTTTATTGTTTCATTCTTTTCTTCACAGCATTCTAAAACACTTTAGTACTTAGCATTTTTAATTTACATGGCTCATTGCTTGTAAATCTAAGTTTATTTCATTTTCGGATTTCTTGGATTTTGATCTATTTAATCTGGTTATTATCAAGTTCTGATGGTTCCATGTTGTAGAGAATTTCATTCTGCCCCGAAGTTCGGATTTGGACTCTGGATGAAGATTTTATGAAGCTTGGAAGCCATGGCTTGCATGGTTCTTCTTCTCGGAATAATAGAGAAGAAGAACAGTTTCCTGCCGCATGATTCTTTGCTGCATGAACTTAGTCGCATAGCCTTTTATGCGGCAAGTTCTCTTTCTGGCCGCATAGCCTTGCTGCATGACTTGGCCGTATGGCCTATGCCGCAGGAACTTTATCCCCGAGCCGCATAAGACTTAGTCATTCCCAGCCGCATGAAGATTTGATCTATTGGCCGCATGGACTTTCCTGCATTAGCCGCATGAGACTTATTTCTTGGCCGCATAAGGGCCAGTGTTCTTCAGCCGCATAAAAACCCAGCCGCATGGCATTTACTTGGACTGGGCCGTATGATCCGCATTGGCCCAGCCGCATAAGACTCCGTCTATTCTCCAGCCGCATAAGGCTCCTTCATTCTCTGGCCGCATAAGACTCAATCCCATTGCCGCATAAGACCCAGTCTCCTGAGCCGCATGGACCGCTCCCCCTCTAGCCGCATGAGACTTATTTTTCCTGAGCCGCATGACTCCTCCCCCAGCCTTGCCCTTTTTTTATGTTATTTATTTTATTATGCTCATGTCTTTTGGCCCTCAGTGTACTTGGGTTTCTTGATGGAATGCTTGTACTATGTTATCATGCACATGTACCATGAACACGACAGTGACCCGTAGGGGTGCACTCCTGACAAGTAACATGACATGATAGTGGCCCGCCATGGCGCACTCCTGACAAGTAAACATGACATGATATACCTTGATATGCTGTTGCGACGGCTAACTTGACATGACAAGAATGAATAACCTGGACACCGTGGACGATTGTGCTTGTACAAATGAACCCGTCTTGTCTTGCATCATGTCTAGGACAGGGACCCCTGAGTACCACGGTCAGGGGTACCTACTGAAATTGACTAAGGATAATAACTTGTCACCCCCATTTCCTGTATTTTGTATTTGTACTCGTAATTTGATTTTGGCACGTATTTTATTTTCTCGACTTGCGGATTTTGGTTTCTCGTAAATGGGTTTGGACCATGGCTTGGTTTTATTTTGTGGAGTTGGTTTGATTTGGTTTGGTTCATCATGAGTGGAACACCTTAGCCTATTCTCCACCTCCATTCCATCACAACCACCCTCATTAAAACCTACCAACCTTTTCTCTCTCCTCCATAAACTCCATTAATTTCTTTCTACTTCTTCTTCTTCCTTCCTCTACACAACTCCCCAACCTATAGGCAAGTGCACCTTGCCATCAAATAAGCACCACTTTTTATTCGTCCATTAACTAGATTAGGCCATGGAGAACAACTTTAGAACTTGACATTTTGTGATTTGGAGCTTTCATTTTTCTAGATCTAGGTTTTGACTATTTTCGGATTTACATGGTTTTGATCTATTTTGTTTGGATTTTTGTGGGTTTTGATGCTTCCATGTGGAAGAGAATTCAATTTTACTCAAGTTAGACCTTTGAAAATCTAGATTTGGTTTTGATTTTACCAAGATATAAAGTTTTGAACCTTAAAGTTCTTGGAGTCTTCTTCTCGGCCTGGAGAAGAAGACAGCAGCCTGCGCTCTTTAGCGCAGGGCTGGATTGCGCATCCCCCTCGGCCAGCGCTCTTTAGCGCAGCGCCGACCGCGCAGCTTGCCCCTTGGCGAACTGCGCTCAACCCGAGTGCGCATGGATTCACGCGCAGTCTGCTCATGCGCAGTCTGCTCATGCGCAGTCTATCCCCTGCGCTCTCCACTCATGCACAATCTATTCCCTGCGCTCTCCACTCATGCGCAATCTGACCCTGCGCCATCCATTCCTGCGCAACCTGATCCAGCGCAATCCATCTGCTGCGCCATCCACCCCTGCGCAGCTCACCCTGCGCAGCTCACCCCTGCGCACTTGGTACCCTACGCAGCTCACCCCTGCGCAGCTCACCCTGCGCACTTGGTACCCTGCGCAGCTCACCCTTGCGCAGCTCACCCTGCGCACTTGGCACCCTGCGCAGTACATACCCTGCACAACCTGTTTGTCTATGATGAATTTGTTATTTCTTGATCTTGGCTCTTCTATAGTCCTATTTTTATATTAGTATTTTATTAGGTATTTTACGCCCATTTTATATCCTTACGCCTTTTGACATGAACTTGATTTTGCTTAATACGTTTGGATGACTATTGTACACGGCATGGTATGACAAGGAACTAGCATAACACGACAGTGACCCGTAGTGATACACTCCTGACATGACCAACCTGACTTGATAGTGGCCCGTGGCGGCGCACTCTTGACATGTACTTGACTTGACCTGTACTTGACCTGACTTGACTTGTAACTTGACTCGTATGATCAACTTGACACCGTGGGTGTTCCTGCTTGCTTGCTTGTACAATCCACTTGTCTTGTCTTGCATCATGTCTAGGACGTGACTTTCTGGGTACCACGGCCAGGGACTCGCGCTAAATTTGGATTAGGCTAATGATTAGATCAAAATAGAACATGGAGAATTCCCAGTCACAGGCAATCTCGTTATCTGGGCGCTTTAATGGACTTGTAGCTTGCCGACGAGTAGAGCATATTTCCAGCACACTGTCATGTGTTGCACCCTCTAAGTCACCTAAGGGTACATTTGTCTCCCGGGCAATGTACCCACCTATAACTCTCAACCCGCGGAAGGATAACTGGATAGTCTGCAGGGCTTGGGACTGGAATTCTCACTTGCATCTTGTTAGTAATTAGGATTGTGATAACCCTAGTTAGTTAAAGTAGTAAGCCGTAGTATTTGTTTGGCCGATTGCGAATGGATGGTGTCCAGCCTTGTCTAAGTCTTGTCTAGCTCCAGTACCTGCTATCTCCTAAGCATGTTTGTTTTACTTATCTTAACGATAAATGAGTAGAGACAGTGAGCTATTCAGGCGAAGGGTTACAACCCCGGTCCTTGTATGGTTTAAGGATTGTAACCTGGCTCCCGGAATGGTTCCACGTCCCTAGTCGTTTATCGCCCTGTGTACTTTACTACTTGTACTTTCCTTTTATTCTTTATGTTCTGATATGCTGGCTTTTGTTCTTATTTGTGGCCTCCTTTGTGGCACTTGCTCTTTCTGGGGTTTGACCCAGCTGGTTTTGTGTGGCCAGATTTCGGAGCAGCTCCCGAGGATCTACCAAGCTTCCAGCCCAATGGTGACAACTAGACGGAACCCGGGCCAAGAGTGGATTTTTCTTTTGTTTCACCCACTTATATGTAAATTATTCTTTTGAGGCGTTTAGCCGACGAGCACCTGTTAGCTCGATGCACATTTACTTACTGTCTGCCTACGGGCTGTAAACATGATTAACAAATCCTAGGGTTGATCATGTATGACTGAACTCTTGCTAGTCCCATCATTTTGTACGACTAGCTTCATGATCATCCAATATATAATATTTGGGACGCCTTATATATATATATTTGATGCTCTAATATCTTGTAACTCTGTTAATTGCTTGAGATTGAGACAATAGGCTTGACCTTAAGAGACTGCTGGCTTGTAGTAAACCCTCATATCTAGACAGCCGTGACCGTATAGTTGAAATGTATTCTATTTCAATATACGTAGCTGGCTATGTCTGCCCCCGCTCTCCAGTATTCTGGTTCTGGGGCGTGACATGGTTTAAGTGGTGGCCCATGCAGGTCTTGGCATTCAAAAAATGTGAGGGTTTACCGAATAGATGTCTCAATCAATATTCGTCCTTGATCTCTGCTCGTATCTCCAAATCCCCGAGAATCTCGACCTGATCACATTGCTTGTATCATTGATCCGTCCTGGTCCTTTCCTTATTGTTTTCTATGTCGTCTTCTTCAGCGGCATTACTCCCGGACCTGCCAACCAGCCAGAGGAAGCTCGACAAGCACCCCAGCGCCAGGAAGATCAAGCTCAGCACTCTGGAGTAGCCTCCCGAGTTATGCTTTCCGGAGGCTCAGAACCTCCAGTTCATGCAGCTTCGCCCGTTCAACCAGCTAGACAGGATGAGGGACCTTTGGTAGGGCTTATCAGAGAACTGCTTGCATCCCAAGATCGTCGAGGCGACGCCTTGCACCAGGAAGTTCATGATGCACTAAACTGAGGAGGTCCCCAAGGGAATTAGGCGGCCAACAGTTTCAAGCGCTTGAACCCTCCCTTCTTTGACGGCAATGTAGATGCGATTGTCGCGGACGCTTGGCTTCAGGATATTGAGGTGGTTCTAGAAGCAGTTAGGACACCTGAGAATGAGAAGGTGGCGGTGGTATGCCTACAGTTGTTAGACTTGGCTCGCGATTGGTGGGCAGCTCAGGCCATGGGATTAGCAGCACCAGTCACTTGGGCGACGTTCAGAGAGAGGTTCCAGACAAAGTACTTCGATGCGGTAGCACGGTACGACCTGCAGACCAGATTCACCAACTTGAAGCAAGGAGGCAGGACGGTCGATGGCTATGCGACCGAGTTTTCCAGGCTGAGTAGGTTCGCCCCCACCTTGGTGGCAACCGAATTCGATAGGGCCCAGCGGTTCCAGCAGGGACTGCATTTAGAGATATTATTGGCTGTGGAGCAGTTCGAGCACCAGACGTTCGATGCAGTGTTGAAGGCAGCAAGGAGGCATGAGTATACCTCCCGGAGAATTGTGGACAGGACCGGAGGCAGGAAGCGGTCCCACAACCAGATGCACCAATCTTCAACTCCAGCCCCGGCAGCTAGGGGTATAACCATTGGAACTCCGAGGCGGGCGGCCTCAGTGACGTCGGTTCAGCATTCAACCCCGACGTACCCGCAGCAGCAGAAGCAGAAGCAGTCTTCCGCGGTGGGTTGTTCTCATTGCGGGAAGCCGGGCCATGTAGTGGCAGAGTGTCGTAGGGCACAGGGATTGTGCCTGGCTTGTGGAGGAGCAGACCACCAGATAGGGACCTGCCCGAATAGGGGAGGTCCATCATCATCCAACCTTTCTAGTTCTTCGTGAGAGGACCAGCCCCAGTTCCAGTCCACCAGCAGCAGCAGCAGTACCCGAGGCCATTGTTGCCTCAGGCCCAGACCTTTCAGCAGCAGAACCAGCAGCAGATCACCTAGGCTCCAGCACAGAACCGACAGAGGGGTTTCCAGCATAGAGGACCCGCAGCTAGAGGTCAGGCTATGATGATGACCATGGAAGAAGAAGTTGTACCAGGTGAGGTAGTGGCAGGTACTATTCTCGTCAACACCTTTCCAGCATCTGTATTATTTGATTCTGGTGCATCGCATTCATTCATGTCTGCACGATTCGCGACACGGATAGGATTGGAGCCCGAGTCATTATCAGTGAGGCTCAATATACTTACTGGTAATGGTCTTGTGGGAGTAGATCGAGTATTTTCCTCGTGTCGGATCGTAGTTAGCGGTAGGGAGTTCTCCGCTAGATTCATAGAGTTTCCTATGGCAGACTATGATGTAGTCCTAGGCATGGATTGGTTGAGGAACCATTATGCTAGGATAGACTGCCATGTTGGCAGAGTTGTCTTTAGTATTCCCGGAGAGCCAGAGTTTTTATTTTCCAGAGGCACAGTCGAGCCATCTCCTCCAGTATTGCGGATGGCAGTAGCAGCAGTGCAGTTGCCCCGGATAGTTGAAGAGTTTCCAGATGTCTTCCCAGAGGAACTTCCAGGGATGCCACCAGAGCGGGAGATCGAGTTCACCATCGACTTGATTCCCGGGATAGCACCAGTATCAGAGCGAGTCTACAGAATGGCGCCTTCAGAGTTGGAGATTTTGTACAAGATGATTGAAGAACTTAGAACCAAAGGATTCATTCATGTTAGTGGATCGCCTTGGGGAGCCCCGATGCTTCTTGTGAAAAAGAAGGATGGTACGTCCAGGCTATGTGTTGATTATCGTACCTTGAACTCAGTGACAATCAAGAACAGATACCCTCTCCCGAGGATAGATGACTTGTTTGATCAACTCAAGGGGGCTTCAGTTTTCTCGAAGATGGACTTGCGGTCAGGATACCACCAGATCAGAGTCAGAGAGCAGGGCATCCCGAAGACGGCGTTCAGATCTAGGTACGGGCATTGGGAGTTTCTAGTTATGCCCTTTGGAGCGACCAATGCGCCGGCGGTGTTCATGGACCTCATGAACCGTATTTTCATGCCTTACTTGGATCAGTTTGTGATAGTGTTCCTTGATGACATCCTGGTCTACAACAAGAGTGAAGCAGAGCACGAGCAGCATCTCAGAATTGTTCTCCAGATTTTCAGAGAGCACCAGTTGTACGCCAAGTTCAGTAAATGCGAGTTCTGGCTCGATCGCATTTCGTACTTGGGTCACATCATTACCAGAGGAGGAGTGGAAGTGGATCCCCAGAAGATTGTGGCTATCGAGGCATGGCCAGTACCCAGCTCAGTGGCAGAAGTTCGCAGCTTTCTTGGATTGGCCGGCTACTACCGGCGGTTCGTCTCTGATTTTGCAAGGATTTCAGCGCCGATGACCCAGTTGACCCGCAAGGATGTGCCGTTCGTTTGGACAGCAGAATGTCAGGAATCATTTGAGAAGTTGAAGCGAGGTTTGATAACGGCTCCCATTCTCACCCTTCCAGATGGGACCGGAGGATTCACAGTTTATTGCGACGCTTCAGGCAGAGGATTGGGATGTGTTTTGATGCAGCATAGGAAGGTAATTGCTTATGCGTCACGTCAACTCCGCGATCATGAGAAGAATTACCCGACCCACGACTTGGAGCTAGCAGCAGTAGTGTTTGCACTTAAGTTGTGGAGACACTACTTATACGGAGACAGAGTGGAGATCTTTACTGATCATAAGAGCCTGAAGTATGTTTTCACCCAGAAGGATCTTAATATGCGGCAGAGAAGATGGCTCGAGCTACTGGTGGACTACGATGTGGATTTGCAGTATCACCCAGGAAAGGCCAACGTAGTAGCAGATGCATTGAGCAGGAGAGCCGGAGTTTATTTTCTGACGGCGCAACCAGAGCTATTGGTAGATCTTCAGAAGATGGAGATTGAAGTGATTCTTCCTTCCAATGTGGCCTTGATGGCCAGCCTACAGATTCAGTCCACCATAATTGAGAGGATCCGGACAGCACAGTTAACGGATTCCAAGATTCAGCGGCTCAGAGCAGAGTGCGAGGCAGGAAGAAGGCCAGAGTTATGTATTCATGAGGATGGTACACTTCGACACAGCACGCGTCTTTGTGTATCCAGTGGAGATATCAGACAGGAAGTCATGGCAGAGGCTCACAGTTCGCAGTATTCCATCCACCCAGGCAGCACGAAGATGTACAGAGATATTCGTCAACACTTTTGGTGGAATGGTATGAAAAGAGAGATAGCCCGGTATGTCTCTCGATGTTTGGTTTGCCAACAGGTCAAGGCTGAACATCAGAGGCCAGCTGGACTTCTTCAACCCTTGTCGATTCCAGAATAGAAATGGGAGGACCTTACCATGGATTTCGTGACTGGGCTACCCAGATCTCCGGCAGGCAGAGATGCTATTTGGGTCATTGTAGACAGGCTTACCAAGGTGGCACACTTTCTTCCATTTAGAGTTGGACAGTCGACGGTGCAGCTAGCAGAGATGTATCTCAGGCAGATCGTCCGACTTCACGGAGTGCCAGTCAGCATAGTATCAGACAGGGATACGAGATTCACATCGCACTTCTGGCGCAGTCTTCATCAAAGTTTGGGGACTCGTCTCAAGTTCAGCTCAGCGTATCATCCGCAGACAGATGGGCAGTCAGAGCGTACTATACAAACTCTTGAAGATATATTACGGTCGTGTACCCTTGACTTCGGTGGTTCGTGGGAGGATCACCTGCACCTGGTGGAATTCTCGTACAACAATAGTTTTCAGGCCAGTATCCAGATGGCACCCTTCGAGGCTCTGTATGGTAGGAAGTACAGATCCCCGTTAGCATGGGACGATGTCGGAGAGAGGCAGATGCTCGGTCCAGAACTGATTTCTCAGACGGTTGAAGTGGTCAGGAAAGTCAGAGATCACCTCCGAGTTGCTCAGGATCGCCAGCGCCATTGGGCCGATGCTCATCGGCGTCCCTTAGAATTTGCCGTCGGCGACCATGTATTCCTTAGGATCTCGTCTACCCACGGCGTCATTCATTTTGGCGTACGGGAAAAGCTTAGTCCTAGGTATATAGGGCCGTTCGATATTCTAGAGCGAGTAGGCGATGTGTCCTATCGTCTCGCTCTTCCGCCGTCGCTAAGTGAGGTACATGATGTATTCTATGTATCCCAATTAAGACGGTACATCCCGGACCCGAGCCATATTCTAGATCATTCGGAATTGGTTGTTGGTACCAACCTTTCGTATGAGGAGAGGCCCGTGTCTATATTGGACCGGAGAGAAAAGACGCTCAAGAACAAGACTATTAACTTAGTCCGTGTTGCTTGGGGTCATCACTCTCTAGGTGAGTCAACGTGGGAGCGTGAGGACGACATCCGATCGCGATATCCCTACCTGTTTGACTCGTGAGGTATAATGTCTTTCTTATGCCTTACGCTTTCCCTTTCCTTGCTTGCATTGTATGATTGTATGATTGAACTGCTTAGTGTAGCTTGTCTGTGCTTAGTATAGCTTGTCGTGGCAATCTCTAGCTCCTTGATTAAATTCCGAGGACGGAATTCTTTGAAGGTGGGTAGAGTTGTCACCCCCATTTCCTGTATTTCGTATTTGTACTCGTAATTTAATTTTGGCACATATTTTATTTTCTCGACTTGCGGATTTTGGTTTCTCGTAAATGGGTTTGGACCATGGCTTGGTTTTATTTTGTGGAGTTGGTTTGATTTGGTTTGGTTCATCATGAGTGGAACACCTTAGCCTATTCTCCATCTCCATTCCATCACAACCACCCTCATTAAAACCTACCAACCTTTTCTCTCTCCTCCATAAACTCTATTAATTTCTTTCTACTTCTTCTTCTTCCTTCCTCTACACAACTCCCCAACCTATAGGCAAGTGCACCTTGCCATCAAATAAGCACCACTTTTTATTCGTCCATTAACTAGATTAGGCCATGGAGAACAACTTTAGAACTTGACATTTTGTGATTTGGAGCTTTCATTTTTCTAGATCTAGGTTTTGACTATTTTCGGATTTACATGGTTTTGATCTATTTTGTTTGGATTTTTGTGGGTTTTGATGCTTCCATGTGGAAGAGAATTCAATTTTACTCAAGTTAGACCTTTGAAAATCTAGATTTGGTTTTGATTTTACCAAGATATGAAGTTTTGAACCTTAGAGTTCTTGGAGCCTTCTTCTCGGCCTGGAGAAGAAGACAGCAGCCTGCGCTCTTTAGCGCAGGGCTGGATTGCGCATCCCCCTCGGCCAGCGCTCTTTAGCGCAGCGCCGACCGGGTAGCTTGCCCCTTGGCGAACTGCGCTCAACCCGAGTGCGCATGGATTCACGCGCAGTCTGCTCATGCGCAGTCTGCTCATGCGCAATCTATCCCCTGCGCTCTCCACTCATGCGCAATCTATTCCCTGCGCTCTCCACTCATGCGCAATCTGACCCTGCGCCATCCATTTATGTGCAACCTGATCCAGCGCAATCCATCTGCTGCGCCATCCACCCCTGCGCAGCTCACCCTGCGCAGCTCACCCCTGCGCACTTGGTACCCTGCGCAGCTCACCCCTGCGCAGCTCACCCTGCGCACTTGGTACCCTGCGCAGCTCACCCCTGCGCAGCTCACCCTGCGCACTTGGCACCCTGCGTAGTACATACCCTGCACAACCTGCTTGTCTATGATGAATTTGTTATTTCTTGATCTTGGCTCTTCTATAGTCCTATTTTTATATTAGTATTTTATTAGGTATTTTACGCCCATTTTATATCCTTACGCCTTTTGACATGAACTTGATTTTGCTTAATACGTTTGGATGACTATTGTACACGGCATGGTATGACAAGGAACTAGCACAACACGACAGTGACCCGTAGTGGTGCACTCCTGACATGACCAACCTGACTTGATAGTGGCCCGTGGCGGCGCACTCTTGACATGTACTTGACTTGACCTGTACTTGACCTGACTTGACTTGTAACTTGACTCGTATAATCAACTTGACACCGTGGGTGTTCCTGCTTGCTTGCTTGTACAATCCACTTGTCTTGTCTTGCATCATGTCTAGGACGTAACTTCCTGGGTACCACGGCCAGGGACTCGCGCTAAATTTGGATTAGGCTAATGATTAGATCAAACTAGAACATGGAGAATTCCCAGTCACAGGCAATCTCGTTATCTGGGCGCTTTAATGGACTTGTAGCTTGCCGACGAGTAGAGCACATTTCCAGCACACTGTCATGTGTTGCACCCTCTAAGTCACCTAAGGGTACATTTGTCTCCCGGGCAATGTACCCACCTATAACTCTCAACCCGCGGAAGGATAACTGGATAGGCTGCAGGGCTTGGGACTGGAATTCTCACTTGCATCTTGTTAGTAATTAGGATTGTGATAACCCTAGTTAGTTAAAGTAGTAAGTCGTAGTATTTGTTTGGCCGATTGCGAATGGATGGTGTCCAGCCTTGTCTAAGTCTTGTCTAGCTCCAGTACCTGCTATCTCCTAAGCATGTTTGTTTTACTTATCTTAACGATAAATGAGTAGAGACAGTGAGCTATTCAGGCGAAGGGTTACAACCCCGGTCCTTGTATGGTTTAAGGATTGTAACCTGGCTCCCGGAATGGTTCCACGTCCCTAGTCGTTTATCGCCCTGTGTACTTTACTACTTGTACTTTCCTTTTATTCTTTATGTTCTGATATGCTGGCTTTTGTTCTTATTTGTGGCCTCCTTTGTGGCACTTGCTCTTTCTGGGGTTTGACCCAGCTGGTTTTGTGTAGCCAGATTTCGGAGCAGCTTCCGAGGATCTACTAAGCTTCCAGCCCAATGGTGACAACTAGACGGAACCCGGGCCAAGAGTGGGTTTTCCTTTTATTTCACCCACTTATATGTAAATTATTCTTTTGAGGCGTTTAGCCGACGAGCACCTGTTAGCTCGATGCACATTTACTTACTGTCTGCCTACGGGCTGTAAACATGATTAACAAATCCTAGGGTTGATCATGTA
The DNA here is from genome assembly GCA_029216955.1 of Iris pallida. NCBI lineage: Eukaryota > Viridiplantae > Streptophyta > Magnoliopsida > Asparagales > Iridaceae > Iris > Iris pallida. Next base: position 2,934,042 of record JANAVB010007798.1, on the reverse strand, counting down.
TGACTGAACTCTTGCTAGTCCCATCATTTTGTACGACTAGCTTCATGATCATCCAATATGTAATATTTGGGACACCTTATATATATATTTGATGCTCTAATATCTTGTAACTCTGTTAATTGCTTGAGATTGAGACAATAGGCTTGACCTTAAGAGACTGCTGGCTTGTAGTAAACCCTCATATCTAGACAGCCGTGACCGTATAGTTGAAATGTATTCTATTTCAATATACGTAGCTGGCTATGTCTGCCCCCGCTCTCCAGTATTTTGGTTCTGGGGCATGACATAACTAGTATAACACAGTAGTCATGAAGAGATTTTCCAGCTACAGGCAATCCCGTTACCTGGGTGCGCTTGTGGATTTGTAGCCTGCCGACGAGTAGGGCACATTTCCAGCACACTGTCATGTGTTGCACCCCCCTTCTTGAACAAATATTCGACCTGGGAAACCTGGATGGTCTGCAGGGCTTGTGACTGTGGAACAATCTCGCTGCATCTTGCTAGTAACTAGGCCTGTGATAACCCTAGTTAGTTAAAGTATCAAACCGTACTTATTGCTTGGCCGTGATTGTTGGATGAGGCATAATCAGTCTAGTCTTGTCTTAATCCTGCACAAGATTGTTACATGACCTGATTTTCTTATATTATCTTGCCGATAAATGGTGGAAAACCAAGTTTCGTTCAGATGAAGGGTTACAATCCCGGTCCTTGTTTGGTTTACGGGTTGTAACCTGGTTATCTGAATAGTTTTATGGTTATCTCGTCGTATATCATCCTGATTTTTTTCATATTTCCAGTTCTACTACTTATTATTATTCTTGTGCTAATTGCTGAGTGAAGCCTCCCTTGTGGCACTTACTCTCTCTGGGATCTGACCCAGCTGGTTTTGTATGGCCAGATTTCGGAGCAGCTCCAGAGGATCTACCGACTTTCCAGCCAGATGGTGACCACTAGAAGGAATCCTGGCAACGAGTGGGTTTATTTTGGCTCTTCCACTCTATTGTAAAAATATTCTTTTGAGGCGTTTAGCCGACGAGCACGTGTTAGCTCGATTGCACTTTATTACTGTCTGTCTACGGGCTGTAACATGATTGACAAATCCAAGGGTTGATCATGTATGACTAAAACTCTCGCTAGTCCTCACATTTTATAATGACTAGCTTCATGATCAGCTGAATATATAATGTTTGGGACGTCTTACTATTGTATATTTGGTGATCTTATATCTTGTAACTTTACTTACTTGCTTGAGATTGAGACACTAGGCTTGTTCATGACCTTAAGAGACTGATGGATTGTAGTTAAACCCTCATATATCTAGACAGCCGTGACCGTATGGTGAGATGGATTCTATTTTATTATACGTAGCTGGCTATGTTCGCCCCCGCTCTCCAGTATTCTGGTTCTGGGGCGTGACATTCACCCATAAGCGAATTTATCTCTTCTTTTCTGAAATTTCTTAGTCACATAATTGACTACATCACTTTATACGTATAGCTCACAAATTGTACGGCATTCTCCTATTAATTTGAGTAAGTATGATCACAATTTTATTTACGATCTAATGTTTTCTTTGTTCCAGCTTAACAAAAAAAGAGTATTTTTCCCTCTAAATCTATCACATTGTCCATGGCCGACGGTCCAATAGCCAGTAATGGCTTCAATATTGTTTTAAATCCTTCTGATCTTAGACAGAAATAGTTTCAAACATTTTTAGGTCATTCGGTTCTTAGCCAGAAATGGCTCTAATTTTTTAAGATCATTTGGATCTTAGTCAGAAAAGGCTTAGAACGAAAATTCTATTATTTGATTTGATCAACATCTTTGATGCTTATTTTGCAATCTGCTTGGCCTCGTTGTACGTGAGGTTAATAGACATAAATCACTAGACGCGACACTAACAACATCCCAAGAAGCGACGTTAATAGCACTCTTAAACAACGAGCTTAACTTCGCCTGAAGGGAAGACACTCATTATAAGCGAGGCTATAAACAAGCCAGGGCCTAGCTCCACCACACTAACAAGCATTGTCGAAGTGACGAAGAATAATTTCACCAGAAGCGAAGCTCGCTGTAGGCTAGGATATAAGCAAGCAAAAGCTAGCTGCAAGGCGTAGCTATGTTGCATCAATTTTGCTAGAAACTCAAATTTTGACTAAAACAATAGCCTCGTTGTCAGGGGGAGCTTTGCCCAAAAAGCTTTTCTAGAATCACATCTTCCTTATCTTTGCCAAAAAGTTTTGATAGAAGCAAAGCTCAACAAAGGCCTAGCCTCGTCGAAAGCGCTTTCCAAAAGCAAAGCTTCCTAGCCTTGCCATGAAATCTTTGCCAGCAACAAAGCTTGGTAGAGGCCTTAGCTTCATCATAAAAGCTTTGCCTAAAGAAAAGCTTGGCAGAGGCTTAGCATCATCGTTATAGCTCCGCCTGAAGCAAAGCTTGGCAGAGGCATAACTTCGCAGTCAAGATCTTTGCCATAAGCAAAACTTGACAGAGCCATAGTCCCTCAGTGACATCTTCACAGAGGCTTAGTCTGCTATCAGAATTTTTTTCTAGAAGTAAAAATATGGATGATGTGTTGCCTCATTGTACCATCAGAAGAACCTGAAGTTTATAAGTTCATAAGAACCTAAAGTTCGTAATATATTTGCCAACAAAATTGAAAACTAAAATTCACCATTATATGTTGATAACTAGAAGTTTTACATGTTAATCTGATTTTTCTAGAATAAGAAGTTCTAACATCTTGTTTCCGTCCACGTTGTGTCAAATCTAAACAAGCTCGATTTTACTGTATTAGAAGTCTTCGAAAGAAACTAAAGTGGGTACTCACGCCTCGATCTTGGAGGACAGATAAGTCGTCATTGGGCGTTACAAGACTAAGTGGGTATATTTACATGTCTACTAATGTATTTCTCCGTCCGACTAGTACTCATGGATTCAAACATGTCACGAACACGGTAAAACATTGGTCACGAACAACATGTAAAGAATCCATAACTACCATATCGTGTATCCATCGTGTCGAGAATCAACATGATATCAATATAAAATACTACTAAATACATGAATAATAGAGATGATTAAATATGAAAACTATCAGAAATATGTTCTCGCTCCATTCCTGACTAAAAACCAATAATTTTTAGGTTAGCCGCGACTACTCTTAGCATTGGGAAGACACGGGTGAACTTACAGGTCAAAACCTAGAGATTAGTTAGATAGAGGTGTTGTAGTCATTTTTAATATATGTAAAAACATTGTACTCTCCTTTGAATATAAATATTATAAATATTGCAAATATTAATTTAGAAATGTGAATGAGCAATAAAGTTATCATTTATGTGATTTGGAGCATCATGGCTAGACAACGTTCTACCGCCGACACTGCAACGTAGACTGGCTTTGTAATGACCATTGTTCGTATTTTGTATTTTGGTATACCTATACGTATTTAGACCCGTATTACATGTCTTCTTGTTTGGTTCGGCCCGACTTGACTTGGTTCGGCTGGGTTTAGCATGGTTCGGTTTTGCTTGATGTGAACCAAACCACTCCCACCTACCACCACCCTCTTCATTAAATATCCCACCAAACAATTCTCTCTCCATATTAACCCTTCTTCTTCCCTACCATTACTTTTCCACCAACCTGAGAGTGAAAGATTTAGGCAGTGCACCTTGCTTCATGGAGGAAGTCTATTTTTATTGTTCCATTGTCTTCCTCATGTGTTTCTAATCCACTTTAGTACTTAGCATTTTTTATTTCCATGGTTAAATTCTTGTAAATCTAGTCTTGTGGTATTTTCGGTTTCTAGGAGTTTTGATCTATCAAATTGTATATTTTGCTAGTTGATGGTCCTATGTTGCAGAGAATTTCGTTTGGTCCAAATTTGACCTATGGAATTTTGCTGAGCCGCATGGACATTTTTAGCACTGAGCCGCATGAGCATTAATTGCCTTGGCCGCATGACCATTAAATTTTGTTGGCCATTGGCCATTTCCTAGTCGCATAAGCATTTGCTATTTTGCTGGCCGCATGGCCATTCACTAGAGTCAGCCGCATGGCCTTTGCATATTTTAATGCATGTATTAGCCAGCCTATTTTAATGCATGGCCCTTGCATATTTTAATGCATTAGCAAGCATCAGCTTGCATGCATACGTACAAGCACTTGGCCGCATGCAAATGCTAAAAGTGAGCCGCATGTAAGCATGCATGTTATATTTAATGCACTTTATTTGAAAGCCAGCCGCATAGCATTTCTTTAATACATTTAATGCATTCTTTAATGCATTCCTAAATGTATTTCTTTAATGCATTGTTAATGTATTTCTTAGGCACCAGCCGCATAGCATTTTTTTAATGTATTTAATGCATTCCTAAATGCATTTCTTTAATGCATTGTTAATGCATTTCTTTGGCACCAGCCGCATAGCATTTCCTTAATGCATTTAATGCATTCCTTAATGCATTACTTTAATACATTTGTTATTGCATTCTTTTAGCACCAGCCGTATATGGCTTAGAATCTTTACTGGCCGCATACAAATGCAAGCTTTGCTTGCATGCATATTAATGCATGCTTGCATTGTAATCCACGTGGCTTTGCTTGCATGCATATTAATGCATGCTTTGTTGCATGCTTTGTGGCATTACTTGCATGCACATGCCAAAGTGAACCGCATATGGGAGCATGGGAACAATCAGCCGTATGCCAATAGTGAGCCGTATTATATTGCATATTTATATATTTTGCTAGCCGTATGTAAGCATTTAATTGCTTAGCCGCATAAGCAAGTGACTGCTGGCCGCATGAAATTTTTCCGAGCCGCATGAGTCCCCCACAGCCCTTGCCTCTTCTAATATTTAATTACTAAATGTGTGCTTGTGCCAAATTAATTGTTCCCTGACACGATGGTGACCCATTGTGGTGCACTTTTGACATGACGTGATAGTGGCCCGACGTGGCGCACTCTTGACAGTGGACATGACATGATATATATATATATATCTATATTTATATATATATATATATATATATATATATATATATATATATATATATATATATATATATATATATATATATATATTGAAGACTGTTGCGACGGCTAGCATGTCATGACGAGATTGAATGGCCTGGACACCGTGGTTGAGTGTGTTTGTACAAATGGAACCGGTAATGTTTGCATCATGTCTAGGATAGGGTTTCCTGAGTACCACGGTCAGGGGTACCTACTGTAAATGGCTAAGGCTAATAACTAGAATAATTCTGTAGTCATGAGAGATTTCTCCAGTTACAGGCGATCCCGTTATCCCGGCCACCATTGTAGGACTTGCAGCCTGCCGACGAGTAGGACACAAGTCTAAATTTACTGATATATGGAAAGAACGATGCACTGCTTAATGAACCCAAGTCGCCTGGATAACCTGGATTAGCTGCAGGGCTTGTGGCCGGAGGAACATCTCACTGCATGTTGTGATAACCCTAGTTAGCTAATGTAGAAAGCCGTAGTCACTGATTGGCCGGGAGCGATTGTATGGTGTAGTTTCAATGCTCGATTATTGCAAGCTTGATCGCATGATTGTCACTTTTAACCATAAAGATCAGGGGCTAAGTTCTGCTCAGGCGAAGGGTTACAACCCCGGTCCTTGTTTGGTTTAAGGGTTGTAACCTGGCTCCCGGAGCAGTTCTGAGTCCTCTCTTCGTTTATTGTATTATTGCACCCCACGTCATGCTTGTAATGTTTTACCTTACCAACAAGATTTGGAGACGGAGTTCTATTCAGGTGAAGGGTTACGACCCCGGTCCTTGTTTGGTTTAAGGGTTGTGGTCTGGCTACTTGAATGGTTCCCTCGTACTCCATTATGACTGTTGTTATTCTTTTACTTCAAGTTCTTTTAACTGCTTTTAATATTTATTTCTGATGTGCTGGTTTTAGTTCTTAAGTGAAGCCTCCTTTGTGGCACTTGCTCTTTCTGGGATCTGACCCAGCTGGTTTTGTGTGGCCAGATTTCGGAGCAGCTTCAGAGATCTACCGACCTTCCAGCCCGATGGTGACCACCAGGCGTAACCAGGGCAACGAGTGGGTTTATTTTTGGCTCTTTCACTCTATTGTAAAAATTTTATTTTGAGGCATTTAGCCGGCGAGCACCTGTTAGCTCGTATTGCATACCTTATTATTGTCTGCCTACGGGCTGTAACATGATTGACAGATCCTAGGTTGATCATGTATGACTAAACTCTTGCTAGTCCTCATATTTTATAACGACTAGCTTCATGATCAGCTGGATATGTAATGTTTGGGACGCCTTACTATTGTATATTTGGTGATCTTATATCTTGGAACTTTACTTACTTGCTTGAGATTGAGACATTTAGGCTTGTTATTGACCATAGGAGACTGATGGATTATAGTTAAACCCTCATATATCTAGATAGCCGTGACCGTATAGTGGGGTGGATCCCATTTTATTATACGTAGCTGGCTATGTATGCCCCCGCTCTCCAGTATTCTGGTTCTGGGGTGTTACATGGTTTAAGTGGTGGCCCATGCAGGTCTTGTAAATCAAGATATGTGAGGGTTTACCGAATAGATGTCTCAATCAGCACTCGCCCTTGATCTCTGCCCATATCTTCCAATCCCTGAGATTCTCGACCTGATCACGTGCTTGTATCGTTGATCTGTCTTGGTCTTTTTTTATTGTTCCATATGTCGTCTTCTTCAGCGGTATTGTTCCTGGTCCTACCGATCAGCAAGGCGAAGCACCTCCCGTGGACCAGCAGCAACCAGAAGATCAGGCCCAGCACTCAGGAGCAGCCTCCCGAGTCATGCCTCCCGGTGACCCAGAACCCCCGGTGCAGCCAGCCCAGCCCGCAGGGCAGGATGATGGAGCCTTGGTAGGACTTATCAGGGAGTTGCTTGTGTCGTAGGATCGTCGAGGAGATGCCTTACATCACATAGTGGCAGATGCTCTGGGCAGAGGTAGACCTCATGGGAACAGTACAGCGAACAGTTTCAAGCGCCTGAACCCTCCATCTTCGATGGCAGCGAAGATGCTATCGCTGTTGATGCATGGCTTCAGGACACAGAGGTGATATTGGAGGCGGCGAAGACCCCAGAAGATGAGAAGGTGGTCGTGATGCGCCTGCAGTTATTGGATCTAGCCCGCAGTTGGTGGGCGGTGCAGGCCGTTGGACTAGTGGCGCCTATTGCCTGGGCAGTATTCCGTGAGAGGTTCCGGACCAAGTACTTCGATGCGGTGGCTCGGTACGATCTACAGACCAAGTTCACCAATTTGAAGCAGATGGGCCGGACGGTCGATGGGTATGCGGCCGAGTTTTCCAGACTTAGCCGGTTTGCTCCCACCTTGGTGGCGATCGAGTTCGATAGAGCCCAGCGATTTCAGCAGGGACTCCACCTAGAGATTTTGCTGGCGGTAGAGCAGTTCGAGCATCAGACTTTTGATGCGATATTGTCACGCCCCAGAACCGGAATACCGGAGAGCGGGGGCAGACATAGCCAGCTACGTAATTCCAAAGTACGTTAATACTCTGAAATCACGTATAAGCTGTCAAGACATGGGGGTTACTCTACATGCCATCAGTCAATCCTATGGTTTAACAATCCTAGGTATCTCAATCACAGGCAATTATACAAGAGCAAGAGTACGATCATCATACATACAATAGTAAGGCGTCCCGAACCATATATACATGACTGATCATGAAGCCAGTACCACAGAACTGATGACTAGCTAGAATATTAGTCGTACATGATAAGGACTAGCTATAGTCTAGAATACACATATCATGTTTATGCCCGTAGGCTACAATATCAAGAAAAATACCAAAACATGAGCTAAACACGTGCTCGGGGCTAAACGTTACAAGAAGAGAATTTATATATCAGTGGAAGAATGAAGAAGAGCCCACTGAGGCACTCCGGTGCTCCGGCTGGTCACCGTCGAGTGAATGGTACGGTAGATCCTTCGGGCTCTTCTATCAGAACCTGGCCATGCAAAACCAGTGGGGTCAGACCCCAAATAGCAAGTACCACAAAGGAGGCCGAACAATGTACTTAAAACCAGCAATCATAGGCAATCAACAGAGAGAGAAAGCAATAAGTAAGGGAGGATCGAGATTCGTGCAGTACCAATGCACTTAACCCGAACATAAGAAGGCAGTAAGTAAAGCATTTAGTAAACACAATTAAAAGTAGACTTGTTAAACAAACGATCTTTTAAGAGTTATGCAAAGCAAGTAGTCATATGAACAGGTGAGATAAAGTAACTAGAGAACATATTAAATAACTAGAGCTAGGCAATATACAAAGAGAGGACGAAAGTACTATTCCGGAAGCCAGGTTACAACCCTTAAACCAAACAAGGACCGAGGTTGTAACCCTTCGCCTGAACAGAACTTGGTCTCTGATCATTTATTGCTAAAGGTGACAATCATTAAGTGACACTAAGAGAGTGATAAACAGGGAGTGACAATACAGAGTACAATACATTAGAGTGACAATCATTGCAATCATTATCCTGGAAACAATTAGAAACTGGATCTAAATAAGACTTACACTGGGAAGGTGATATACGATGAGATAACCATGGGACTATTCAGATAACCAGGTTACAACCCGTAAACCAAACAAGGACCGGGGTTGTAACCCTTCGTCTGAACAGAACTTGGTTTCTCCCACCATTTATCGGCAAGATAAAGTAAGAAATCAGGACATGTAACAACCAAGTACAAGATCAAGACAAGACTAGACTGATCGAACTCCATCCAACATTCACGGCCAAGCAATAAGTACGGCTTGATACTTTAACTAACTAGGGTTATCACAGGCCTAATTACTAGCAAGATGCAGTGAGATTATTCCACAGCCACAAGCCCTGCAGACCATCCAGGTTATCCAGGCGAATATTAGTACAATAAGGGTGCAACACATAACAGTGTGCTGGAAGTGTGCCCTACTCGTCGGCAGGCTACAAATCCACAAGCGCGCCCAGGTAACGGGATTGCCTGTAGCTGGGAAATCTCTTCATGACTACTGGATTATTCTAGTTGTTAACCTTAGTCGATTTCAGTGGGTACCCCTGACCGTGGTACTCAGAGGTCCCCGTCCTAGACATGATGCAAGACAAGACGGGTTCATTTGTACAAGCACAATCGTCCACGGTGTCCAAGTTATTCAATCTTGTCAAGTCGTGTTAGCCGTCGCAACAGCATTCGAGGTATATCATGTCAGGTTTATCACGTCAAGAGTGCGCCACGGCGGGCCACTATCAAGAATTATCATTATCACTTATCAAGAGTGCGCCACGACGGGCCACTATCAAGAATCATCATGTCAAGTTATCATGTCAAATTTGTCAGGTCAAGTTATCATGTCGGGAGCGCACCACGGCGGGTCACTATCAGGTCATGTCATTGCCCACTTGGTACTTGTCAAGAGTGCGCCTTAACAGGCCACTATCGTGTTCTATCCTTATATTATCATGAATGAGAGAAACTTGCATAAAATAACTAGTGACATATTCTTGAAGCCAAGGAAAAGATCTACAACTTTTATGTTTTGAGTTTTTCAAGATTCTAGCTACAAAATAAATTAAACAGGCAAAAACAGTGAAATAGAGCAATTTCGGCGCATGGGATTCCTGCACAATCGGCGCATGAGATTCCTGCACGAATCGGCGCATGAGATTCCTGCACGAATCGGCGCATGAGATTCCTGCACAATCGGCGTATGAAATTCCTGCACAATCGGCGCATGAGATTCATGCACGAATCGGCGCATGAGATTCCTGCACATGAGATTCATGCACGAATCGGCGCATGAGATTCCTGCACGAATCGGCGCATGAGATTCCTGCACAAATCGGCACATGAGATTCCTGCACAAATCGGCGCATGGGATTCCTGCACAAATCGGCGCATGAGATTCATGCACAAATCGGCGCATGAGATTCCTGCACGAATCGGCGCATGAGATTCCTGCACGAATCGGCGCATGAGATTCCTGCACAAATCGGCGCATGAGATTCCTGCACGAATCGGCGCATGAGAAACTCACGTTGCGTCTTCAATACATGCGCGTAGGAAACCTACGCGCATGACACGCTCGGAGTTAATGGATGCGTTGCCGGGACTTCACGGCGCATGGCCTCCCGGCGCATGGCCTCCCGGGCGCATGAGGTTCATCGTCCCCAAACAGCAAGTTCAGCCATGAAAGTTCCGAAAACTTGTAATGGCCATAACTTACTCATCCGGAGTCGAAATCAAGCGAAACAAAAGCCAAAACTGCATGAAATTAAATTCTCTACAACATGGAACTATTAGTTTTCGTAAACAAGTAAGTTTGGTAGATCAAAACCCAAGAAAACCGAAAATAATATAAACTTAGATCTACAAGAATCCACCCGGTAAAATCAAAAACTCCAAGTTCTAAACATGCTTAGAATCATGCAAGGAAGAAGATGGAACAATCAAAAGTAAATTTGTTCAAGGTTCGGCAAGGTGTACTTGCCTCTCCTCCTTGGTGAAGAAGGAAAGAAGAAGAAGAAGATGAAGATGGAAAATGAAATGAATAATGGAGGAGAGAGAGTGGTAGGTGGCTTATATAACAAGCCCAAGCAATCTCCACCATTCATTCCTCTCCACTCAATCTAAACCATACACCTCTCTCATAAGAAACCAACTAAACCAAACCAAGTCCAAGCCAAGCCAAACCATGTTAAACCAAACCAATAAAACCAAGTCAAATCAAATTAAAACCAAGTCATGATTCATACCAAAATAAATGAAACAAGCCAGTATACGGGTCACCCGACAATTGTCAGAAATCCGTACAATGACAATTTCAGCAACTTTAAATATTCTCAAAATTCAGGAAATACGAAATACAGCTCAAATAAATATGTATCCGTATAAAATACTGATACAGTGAGGCGGGCCTCACAACTCTCCACCCCTTAGAAAAATTCCGTCCTCGGAATTTCCTGAGGCTAGTCGAGCAAGATAACAAAACAAAAGCTCCAGGAACTCAACAATCTCAATAAATCAAGCACGGCATATAAGTAAAGTAAAACAATCAGTAATGTAATTAAATGCGTAAGCGGTAAATAAATGCACAAGAACAAATACAATCATGATCAAGAAGGGCTGGAGGTATATGGATCAATATGTCTCCTGAGACAGTTGTGTAGAACCAACGTCCTTGCTGGCCTAAGCTGACTCCCAAAAATGGATAAAAGTCAAGCCTCAAGGTAAGTCGGTACCAATGACTTAGTTCAAGACGTGACTCTACCCGGGACGTATCATCGTAGTTGAAACAGATACATGAACTTTATCACCTGTCTCAAGATACGAAGACAGAAACGACTGGCTGATCGGAATGTACTGACATCTCTGCCTGCATGCTGAGACTGATCCTCCATAACTGGCATGGCTGAAAAATGCTGAGCTGCCCTCGGCAAAACACGAACAAGATAATCAGAAGGATCAAGAACAGTGCCCTTGAAAGTTGAAGGACACAAGATCAAATCATGGGAACAGGAATGACCAACGATCAAAACAGATATCAAGTCAAGTATCAGAGATAGAGAATAATCCGAAGGAGATCAATAAAGATAATCGTGATTGAGATATCTAAACATGGTAACCCCCACAAATCTGAAAATCGAGACCTGCATGGGCCACCACTAAAACCATGTCACGCCCCAGAACCGGAATACCGGAGAGCGGGGGCAGACATAGCCAGCTACGCAATTCCAAAGTACGTTAATACTCTGAAATCACGTATAAGCTGTCAAGACATGGGGGTTACTCTACATGCCATCAGTCAATCCTATGGTTTAACAATCCTAGGTATCTCAATCACAGGCAATTATACAAGAGCAAGAGTACGATCATCATACATACAATAGTAAGGCGTCCCGAACCATATATACATGACTGATCATGAAGCCAGTACCACAAAACTGATGACTAGCTAGAATATTAGTCGTACATGATAAGGACTAGCTATAGTCTAGAATACACATATCATGTTTATGCCCGTAGGCTACAATATCAAGAAAAATACCAAAACATGAGCTAAACACGTGCTCGGGGCTAAACGTTACAAGAAGAGAATTTACATATCAGTGGAAGAATGAAGAAGAGCCCACTGAGGCACTCCGGTGCTCCGGCTGGTCACCGTCGAGTGAATGGTACGGTAGATCCTTCGGGCTCTTCTATCAGAACCTGGCCATGCAAAACCAGTGGGGTCAGACCCCAAATAGCAAGTACCACAAAGGAGGCCGAACAATGTACTTAAAACCAGCAATCATAGGCAATCAACAGAGAGAGAAAGCAATAAGTAAGGGAGGATCGAGATTCGTGCAGTACCAATGCACTTAACCCGAACATAAGAAGGCAGTAAGTAAAGCATTTAGTAAACACAATTAAAAGTAGACTTGTTAAACAAACGATCTTTTAAGAGTTATGCAAAGCAAGTAGTCATATGAACAGGTGAGATAAAGTAACTAGAGAACATATTAAATAACTAGAGCTAGGCAATATACAAAGAGAGGACGAAAGTACTATTCCGGAAGCCAGGTTACAACCCTTAAACCAAACAAGGACCGAGGTTATAACCCTTCGCCTGAACAGAACTTGGTCTCTGATCATTTATTGCTAAAGGTGACAATCATTAAGTGACACTAAGAGAGTGATAAACAGGGAGTGACAATACAGAGTACAATACATTAGAGTGACAATCATTGCAATCATTATCCTGGAAACAATTAGAAACTGGATCTAAATAAGACTTACACTGGGAAGGTGATATACGATGAGATAACCATGGGACTATTCAGATAACCAGGTTACAACCCGTAAACCAAACAAGGACCGGGGTTGTAACCCTTCGTCTGAACAGAACTTGGTTTCTTCCACCATTTATCGGCAAGATAAAGTAAGAAATCAGGACATGTAACAACCAAGTACAAGATCAAGATAAGACTAGACTGATCGAACTCCATCCAACATTCACGGCCAAGTAATAAGTACGGCTTGATACTTTAACTAACTAGGGTTATCACAGGCCTAATTACTAGCAAGATACAGTGAGATTATTCCACAGCCACAAGCCCTGCAGACCATCCAGGTTATCCAGGCAAATATTAGTACAATAAGGGTGCAACACATAACCGTGTGCTGGAAGTGTGCCCTACTCGTCGGCAGGCTACAAATCCACAAGCGCGCCCAGGTAACGGGATTGCCTGTAGCTGGAAAATCTCTTCATGACTACTGGATTATTCTAGTTGTTAACCTTAGTCGATTTCAGTGGGTACCCCTGACCGTGGTACTCAGAGGTCCCCGTCCTAGACATGATGCAAGACAAGACGGGTTCATTTGTACAAGCACAATCGTCCACGGTGTCCAAGTTATTCAATCTTGTCAAGTCGTGTTAGCCGTCGCAACAGCATTCGAGGTATATCATGTCAGGTTTATCACGTCAAGAGTGCGCCACGGCGGGCCACTATCAAGAATTATCATTATCACTTATCAAGAGTACGCCACGACGGGCCACTATCAAGAATTATCATGTCAAGTTATCATGTCAAATTTGTCAGGTCAAGTTATCATGTCGGGAGCGCACCACGGCGGGTCACTATCAGGTCATGTCATTGCCCACTTGGTACTTGTCAAGAGTGCGCCTTAACAGGCCACTATCGTGTTCTATCCTTACATTATCATGAATGAGAGAAACTTGCATAAAATAACTAGTGACATATTCTTGAAGCCAAGGAAAAGATCTACAACTTTTATGTTTTGAGTTTTTCAAGATTCTAGCTACAAAACAAATTAAACAGGCAAAAACAGTGAAATAGAGCAATTTCGGCGCATGGGATTCCTGCACAATCGGCGCATGAGATTCCTGCACGAATCGGCGCATGAGATTCCTGCACGAATCGGCGCATGAGATTTCTGCACGATCGGCGCATGAGATTCCTGCACGAATCGGCGCATGAGATTCCTGCACGAATCGGCGCATGAGATTCCTGCACAATCGGCGCATGAAATTCCTGCACAATCGGCGCATGAGATTCATGCACGAATCGGCGCATGAGATTCCTGCACATGAGATTCATGCACGAATCGGCGCATGAGATTCCTGCACGAATCGGCGCATGAGATTCCTGCACAAATCGGCACATGAGATTCCTGCACAAATCGGCGCATGGGATTCCTGCACAAATCGGCGCATGAGATTCATGCACAAATTGGCGCATGAGATTCCTGCACGAATCGGCGCTTGAGATTCCTGCACGAATCGGCGCATGAGATTCCTGCACAAATCGGCGCATGAAATTCCTGCACGAATCGGCGCATGAGAAACTCACGTTGCGTCTTCAATACATGCGCGTAGGGAACCTACGCGCATGACACGCTCGGAGTTAATGGATGCGTTGCCGGGACTTCACGGCGCATGGCCTCCCGGCGCATGGCCTCCCGGGCGCATGAGGTTCATCGTCCCCAAACAGCAAGTTCAGCCATGAAAGTTCCGAAAACTTGTAATGGCCATAACTTACTCATCCGGAGTCGAAATCAAGCGAAACAAAAGCCAAAACTGCATGAAATTAAATTCTCTACAACATGGAACTATTAGTTTTTGTAAACAAGTAAGTTTGGTAGATCAAAATCCAAGAAAACCGAAAATAATATAAACTTAGATCTACAAGAATCCACCCGGTAAAATCAAAAACTCCAAGTTCTAAACATGCTTAGAATCATGCAAGGAAGAAGATGGAACAATCAAAAGTAAATTTGTTCAAGGTTCGGCAAGGTGTACTTGCCTCTCCTCCTTGGTGAAGAAGGAAAGAAGAAGAAGAAGATGAAGATGGAAAATGAAATGAATAATGGAGGAGAGAGAGTGGTAGGTGGCTTATATAACAAGCCCAAGCAATCTCCACCATTCATTCCTCTCCACTCAATCTAAACCATACACCTCTCTCATAAGAAACCAACTAAACCAAACCAAGTCCAAGCCAAACCAAACCATGTTAAACCAAACCAATAAAACCAAGTCAAATCAAATTAAAACCAAGTCATGATTCATACCAAAATAAATGAAACAAGCCAGTATACGGGTCACCCGACAATTGTCAAAAATCCGTACAATGACAATTTCAGCAACTTTAAATATTCTCAAAATTCAGGAAATATGAAATACAGCTCAAATAAATATATATCCGTATAAAATACTGATACAGTGAGGCGGGCCTCACAGATATTGAGGGCAGCTAGGAGGCATGAGTATACCTCCCAGAGGATTGTGGACAGGACCGGAGGTCGAAAGCGATCTCACGGCCAGATGAATCAGTCGTCAGCCCCAGTCCCGGCAGCTAGAGCTTTGACCATTGGAGCTCCGAGAAGGGCAGCTTCAGTTACGTCGGTTCAGCATTCAACCCCGACGTATCCTCAGCAGCAGAAGCAGAAGCAGTCTTCGCCCATGGACTGCTCTTATTGTGGAAAGCCTGGACATGTTGTTTCAGAGTGCCGCAAGGCTCGAGGATTGTGTTTGCTTTATGGAGCGCCAGACCACCAGGTAGGGTCCTGCCCGTTCAGGACTGACTCATCACCAGCCAGGACCAGTTCATCAGTTAGGGGACCAGCCCCAGTACCAGTCCAGCAGCAGTTTCCATTCCCGAGGCGTTGCCGACGCAGACCCAGGCTTTTCAGCAGCAAAGGCCTCAGCAGTATGCCCAGGCGCAAGTTCAGAATAGACAGAGAGGATTCCAGTAGAGAGGGCCGACACCCAGAGGGCATGGTCAAGTGTTGGCTTTGACCATGGGAGAAGAAGGAGTGGCGCCAGGTGAGGTAGTGGCAGGTACTATTCTCGTCAACACTTTTCCCGCTTCAGTGTTGTTTGACTCTGGTGCATCGTATTCATTTATGTCTGCACGATTTGCAACACGGATAGGACTGGAGCCCGAGTCACTATCAGTAAGGCTCAATATACTTACTGGTAATGGTCTTGTAGGAGTAGATAGAGTATTTTTCTCTTGTCGGATCGTGGTTAGCGGTAGAGAGTTTTCCGCTAGGCTGATAGAATTTCCGATGGCCGATTATGATGTGGTCTTAGGGATGGATTGGTTGAGAGACCAGTATGCTAGGATAGACTGCCATATTGGCAGAGTTATTTTTAACATTCCAGGCGAGCCGGAGTTTTCCTTTTCTCGAGACGAAGTGGAACCTTCTCCTCCAGTATTGTGGATGGCCGTAGCAGCAGTGCAGTTACCCCGGATAGTCGAGGAATTTCCAGATGTTTTCCCGGAAGAGCTTCCAGAAATGCTGCCAGAGCGAGAGATCGAGTTTACTATCGACTTGATCCCCGGGACAGCACCAGTGTCAGAGAGAGTCTACAGGATGGCGCCGTCAGAGTTGGAGATATTGTACAAGATGATTGAAGAACTCAGAACCAAGGAATTCATTCGTGCTAGTGGATCACCTTGGGGAGCCCCAATACTTCTTATAAAAAAGAAGGATGGTACGTCCAGATTATGTGTTGATTATCGTACCTTGAACTCAGTAACAATCAAGAACAAATATCCTCTCCCTAGGATAGATGACTTGTTTGATCAACTCAGAGGAGCGACAGTATCCTCGAAGGTTGATTTACGGTCAGGATACCATCAAATCAGAGTCAGAGAGCAGGATATCCCGAAGACAGCTTTCAGATCCAGATACGGACATTGGGAGTTTCTTGTTATGCCCTTTGGAACGACCAATACGCCGGCTGTATTCATGGACCTCATGAATCGCATCTTCATGCCCTATTTAGATCAGTTCGTGATCGTGTTCATATACGATATCCTGGTCTACAGCAAGAGTGAAGCGGAGCATGAGCAGCATCTCAGAGTTGTCCTCCAGATTCTCCGAGAGCACCAGTTGTATGCCAAGTTCAGTAAATACGAGTTCTGGCTCGATCGTATTTCATACTTGGGTCATATCATCACCAGAGGGGGAGTTGAAGTGGATCCCCAGAAGATTGTGGCTATCGAAACATGGCCAGTGCCCAGCACAGTTGCAGAAGTTCACAGTTTTCTTGGATTGGCCGACTATTACCGGAGATTTGTTTCGGACTTTGCTCGGATATCAGCGCCATTGACACAGTTGACCCGCAAGGATGTGCAGTTTGCTTGGACCGCAGAATATCAGGAATCTTTTGAGAAGCTGAAGCGAGGCTTGATGACGGCACCCGTTCTCACACTTCCAGATGGGACCGGAGGATTTTTAGTGTACTGTGATGCTTCAGACAGAGGTTTAGGATGTGTTTTGATGCAGCATGGGAAGGTAAAAGCTTATGCGTCACGACAACTTCGTGATCATGAGAGAAATTACCCGACCCACGACTTGGAACTGACGGCAGTAGTGTTTGCACTCAAGCTTTGGAACACTACTTGTATGGAGATAGGGTGGAGATTTTTACCGACCACAAGAGTCTGAAGTATGTGTTCACTCAGAAGGATCTTAACATGCCTCAGAGAAGATGGCTAGAGCTGCTTGTGGATTATGATGTCAACCTGCAGTATCATCCTGGAAAGGCCAACGTTGTTGCAGATGTATTGAGCAGGAGAGCCAGAGTTTATTTTCTGACAGCGCAACCAGAGTTGTTGGCAGATCTTCAGAAGATGGGTATAGAAGTTGTCCTTCCAACCAATGTGGCATTAATAGCCAGCATGCAAGTACAGTCCAGTATAGTTGAGAGGATCAAGATAGCTTAGTCCTCCGATTCTAAGCTTCAGCGGCTTAGAACAGAATGTGAAGTAGGACGACGACCAGAATTATGCATTCATGAAGATGGTACACTTCGACATGGTAAGCGTCTTTGTGTACCCAGTGGAGATATCAGACAGGAGGTCATGGCAGAAGCTCACAGTTCTCAGTATTCGATTCATCCCGGTGGCACGAAGATGTACCGTGATATCCGTCAGCACTTTTGGTGGAATGGCATGAAGAGGGAGATAGCTCGGTTTGTCTCTCGGTGTTTGGTTTGCCAACAAGTCAAGGCTGAACATCAGAGGCCAGCTGGACTTCTTCAGCCCTTGCCGATTCCAGAATGAAAGTGGAAGCATATAGCCATGGATTTCGTGACTGGATTACCTAGATCCCCAGCCGGTAGAGATGCTATTTGGGTTATAGTTGACGGGCTCACGAAGGTGGCTCACTTTCTTCCGTTCAGAGTTGGTCAGTCGATAGCTCAGCTAGCTGAGATATATCTTCGGTAGATTGTCAGATTCCATGGTGTACCAGTCAGTATCACCTCGGACCGGGATTCAAGATTTACGTCGCACTTTTGGCATAGCTTGCAAGAGAGTTTGGAAGCTCACCTCCAGTTAAGCTCAGCTTATCACCCGCAGACAGATGGTCAGTCGGAACGCACAATCCATACTCTGGAGGATATGTTGAGATCTTGTACACTCGACTTCGATGGTTCGTGGGAAGATCACCTGCACCTGGTAGAGTTCTCATACAATAACAGTTTCCAAGCTAGTATCCAGATGGCACCGTTCGAGGCACTGTATGGAAGGAAGTGCAGATCCCCACTAGCATGGGACAATATTGGAGAGAGGCAGATGCTTGGTCCAGAGATGATCACTCAGACAGTTGAAGTGGTCAGGAGAGTTAGAGATCATCTTCGCGTTGCACAAGATCGTCAGCGCCATTGGACCGACTCTCATCGGCGTCCCCTTGAATTTTCTGTCGGCGACCATGTATTCCTGAGGATCTCGCCCAACCGTGGCGTCATTCCTTTCGGCGTACGGGAAAAGCTTAGTCCTAGGTATATAGGGTCGTTCGATATTCTGGAGCGAGTAAGAGATGTGTCCTATCATCTCGCTCTTCCGCCGTCTCTGAGTGAGGTGCATGATGTATTCCATGTATCCCAACTACGACGGTATATCCCAGACCCGAGCCACATCCTGGATCATTCAGAATTGGTTGTTGGTACCAACCTTTCGTATGAGGAGAGGCCCGTATCCATAGTGGACCAAAGAGAGAAGATACTCAAGAACAAGACTATCAAGTTAGTCCGTGTTGCTTGGGATCATCACTCCTTGGATGAGTTAACGTAGGAGCATGAGGATGATATCCGATCGCGATATCCCGACCTGTTTGACTCGTAAGGTATAATATCTTTCTTATGCCTTACGCTCTAAATTCTTTGCTTGAAATGAATGATTGCATGGTAGATTACTTGAATATAGCTTGTCCTTGCCTCTCTAGCCTCTTGATTAAATTTCGAGGACAGAATTCTTTTAAGGTGGGTAGAGTTGTAATGACCATTGTTCGTATTTCGTATTTTGGTATACGTATACGTATTTAGACCCGTATTGCATGTCTCCTTGTTTGGTTCGGTCTGACTTGACTTGGTTCGGCTGGGTTTAGCATGGTTCGGTTTTGCTTGATGTGGACCAAACCATTTCCACCTACCACCACCCTCTTCATTAAATATCCCACCAAATAATTCTCTCTCCACATTAACTCTTCTTCTTCCCTACCATTACTTCTCCACCAACCTGAGAGTGAAAGTTTTAGGCAAGTGCACCTTGCTTCATGGAGGAAGTCCATTTTTATTGTTCCATTGTCTTCCTCATGTGTTTCTAACCCACTTTAGTACTTAGCATTTTTTATTTTCATGGTTAGATTCTTGTAAATCTAGCCTTGTGGTATTTTCGGTTTCTAGGAGTTTTGATCTATCAAATTGCATATTTTGCTAGTTGATGGTCCCATGTTGCAGAGAATTTCGTTTGGTCCAAATTTGACCTATGGGATTTTGCTGAGCCGCATGGACATTTTTAGCACTGAGCCGCATGAGCATTAATTGCCTTGGCCGCATGACCATTAAATTTTGTTGGCTATTGGCCATTTCCTAGCCGCATAAGCATTTGCTATTTTGCTGGCCGCATGGCCATTCACTAGAGTCAGCCGTATGGCCTTTGCATATTTTAATGCATGTATTAGCCAGCCTATTTTAATGCATGGCCCTTGTATATTTTAATGTATTATAGCAAGCATCAGCTTGCATGCATATGTACAAGCACTTGGCCGCATACATATGCTAAAAGTGAGCCGCATGTAAGCATGCATGTTATATTTAATGCACTTTATTTGAAAGCCAGCCGCATAGCATTTCTTTAATGCATTTAATGCATTCCTAAATGCATTTTTTTAATGCATTGTTAATACATTTCTTAGGCACCAGCCGTATAGCATTTCTTTAATGAATTTAATGCATTCTTTAATGCATTCCTAAATATATTTCTTTAATGCATTGTTAATGCATTTCTTTGACACCAGTCGCATAGAATTTCCTTAATGCATTTAATGCATTCTTTAATGCATTCCTTAATGCATTACTTTAATACATTTGTTATTGCTTTCTTTTAGCACCAGCCGCATATGGCTTAGACTCTTTACTGGCCGCATACGAATGCAAGCTTTGCTTGCATGCATATTAATGCATGCTTGCATTGTAATCCACGTGGCTTTGCTTGCATGCATATTAATGCATGCTTTGTTGCATGCTTTGTGGCATTACTTGTATGCACATGCCAAAGTGAGCCGCATATGGGAGCATGGAAACAATCAGCCGCATGCCAATAGCGAGCCGCATTATATTGCATATTTATATATTTTGCTAGCCGCATGCAAGCATTTAATTGCTTAGCCGCATAAGCAAGTGACTGCTGGCCGCATGAAATTTTTTCGAGCCGCATGAGTCCCCCACAGTCCTTGTCCCTTCTAATATTTAATTACTAAATGTGTGCTTGTGCCAAATTAATTGTTCCCTGACACAATGGTGACCCGTTGTGGTGCACTTTTGACATGACGTGATAGTGGCCCGACGTGGCACACTCCTGACAGTGGACATGACATGATATATATATATATATTGAAGGCTGTTACGACGGATAGCATGTCATGACGAGATTGAATGGCCTGGACACCGTGGTTGAGTGTGTTTGTACAAATGGAACCGGTAATATTTGCATCATGTCTAGGACAGGGATCCCTGAGTACCACGGTCAGGGGTACCTACTGTAAATGGCTAAGGCTAATAATTAGAATAATTCAGTAGTCATGAGAGATTTCTCCAGTTACAGGCGATCCCGTTATCCCGGCCACCATTGTGGGATTTGCAGCCTGCCGACGAGTAGGGCACAAGTCTAAATTTACTGATATATGGAAAGAACGATGCACTGCTTAATAAACCCAAGTCGCCTGGATAACCTGGATTAGCTGCAGGGCTTGTGGCTGGAAGAACACCTCACTACATGTTGTGATAACCCTAGTTAGCTAATGTAGAAAGCCGTAGTCACTGATTGGCCGGGAGCGATTGTATGGTGTAGTTTCAATGCTCGATTATTGCAAGCTTGATCGCATGATTGTCACTTTTAACAATAAAGATCAGGGGCTAAGTTCTGCTCAGGCGAAGGGTTACAACCCCGGTCCTTGTTTGGTTTAAGGGTTGTAACCTGGCTCCCGGAGCAGTTCTGAGTCCTCTCTTCGTTTATTGTATTATTGTACCCCACGTCATGCTTGTGATATTTTACCTTACCAACAAGATTTGGAGACGGAGTTCTATTCAGGTGAAGGGTTACAACCCTGGTCCTTGTTTGGTTTAAGGGTTGTGACCTGGCTACTTGAATGGTTCCCTCGTACTCCATTATGACTGTTGTTATTCTTTTACTTCAAGTTCTTTTCACTGCTTTTAATATTTATTTCTGATATGCTGGTTTTAGTTCTTAAGTGAAGCCTCCTTTGTGGCACTTGCTCTTTCTGGGATCTGACCCAGCTGGTTTTGTGTGGCCAGATTTTGGAGCAGCTTCAGAGGATCTACCGACCTTCCAGCCCGATGGTGACCACCAGGCGTAACCAGGGCAACGAGTGGGTTTATTTTTGGCTCTCCCACTCTATTATAAAAATTTTATTTTGAGGCATTTAGCCGGCGAGTACCTGTTAGCTCGTATTGCATACCTTATTATTGTCTGCCTACGGGATGTAACATGATTGACAGATCCTAGGGTTGATCATGTATGACTAAACTCTTGCTAGTCCTCACTTTTGTAACGACTAGCTTCATGATCAGCTGGATATGTAATGTTTGGGACGCCTTACTATTGTATATTTGGTGATCTTACATCTTGTAACTTTACTTGCTTGCTTGAGATTGAGACATTTAGGCTTGTTATTGACGATAGGAGACTGATGGATTGTAGTTAAACCCTCATATATCTAGACAGCCGTGACCGTATAGTGGGGTGGATCCCATTTCATTATACGTAGCTGGCTATGTATGCCCTCGCTCTCCAGTATTCTGGTTCTGGGGCGTTACAGGCTTGGACACAGACTCTTATCCCGAAAAATGGGTACAGGTCGTGATAAGTGCTTGTACATGACATGGACTTGTATATTAACAAAATAGACTGAATAGATAATGAAGCAGGAAACTTTAATGCAGAAAAATCAAATAGCAACAATGGGACAAGAACAAAATTCTTTCTTTTTATTCATAACAGAATTACAAAAGACTCTTAATAGCCAACTCAAAAAATGCTAAACTTGGCTTACATCTTTTGAAACTAAAATGTGCCACAATGTTCCATATATTATATTCCTAAACTAAAGAAAAGATAAAACATCTTAAAAAGAAAACTTCTAAAACTTGAACTAGAAGCTTCTAAATGTTGAACGAAATCCACTGGATTGGACATCTCTAACGCCTCTGAATATCATTTTGGCTCCCAATACTTATTGAGAGATGAGTCAACACGTTGGAGAATGCATTAAGACACTAACTCGACTCACCTAAATCTATATAATAATCATATGAAGTATGCAATTATTATTAGGTGGTCTGTCTACTCATTCTAGATTATTTTTTTTAATAATTCATAATAAAATATATATAATACAATATAAATATCATCTATGCAATAATTATCACCCATGGTCGACTATCTATCCCTATAATAAATAAGAATTAGAACAATTTACATTTATATAATTTTTTGTCTGTCTCTGCATCAAACTTTAGGCTTGCAATAAAATTATCAATTATATGAGACCTAACTACATGATGGTTCATGGATGACTTCCCATAATTAGAAGTTTGGAAGTACACGTTAATCTTCTAACAGACACGACACCCCCTGGTCGTGAGCACGTACAAGCCTCATGGTGTCCCATCTCTCCTAGGCCGACACGATTTCGATGCCCTAGAGATCGGTCGATAGACAAGTTATCCAAGACCAATGCATGATATGCACTTCTATCAGATAAAAATACTACGATGCAGCAACGAAATAATAAGTAAATATTTCTTCTTCTTTTTTGACCATAGGGTCGTACCTCTGTTTTTTATTTACTTAAAAAAATACAAGATTTTATATACATTTCTATTTTTACAACATATGATAAGAAACATGCAATCATTTCTTTTCTTAACAAATATAACAACAGTTCTATCAATTGTATTGACATTCTATAATTCTAACATGCAATTTTTCTCTTGTAACTTATCTTCTTTTATTAATGTATCATTGCTCGCAGGGACACAACAGTTGAAATAGAATATAGATCTCTTGTTAAGACGTGAAGGTAAAAGAGTGAAGGATCAAAGACACTTACTAAAATAAAGAGATCCAATAGAAAGAGGAACTGTATGCAACGATTACTTCTCGCCTATGCGTCCACCTGAAATTACACCCACAATTGATCAACATACTTCATTCTTTCCCTCCTTTCTCTTTCTCTAAAGATTCAAAATAAATATAAAATCGAAGAAAGCAAACAATGAATTAAACCATAATAAAAAAATCACAATGAAAGTGTAGTAATAAAAATGAAACAACAAAAATGTCCAGCAAAACAACAATAAAAATAATGGAAAGCAGCCCATATATAGAGTTTCTTCGCCAAACAAGACTCGCTGCTTTTGGGACTCAAAGCCATCAAGGTATGAGTGATAAGACCTCATGTTTTAGGACATTAAGTTCGTGAATGAGTACCTCACTCTACTTCCCCTTGTCGTCCTTCTTCTTTCTCTTTTAAGCGACACAGTTTCGCTCGATGTGACCCTTCTTGGCACAATGATAGCACTCGGAGTCCTTGTACCAACCCTTATGTCATGTCCCGACCAGGAAAATCGCTCGTCCTCACATCGATTTATCCGAATCATCGTCCTCGCTGGGGCGTGATATCGTACGAGTCTGAAGTTGCACTCGTACAAGGCAAGATGACAAGTTCTCAAATGGTTATCTTTGATTTGATATTAGCAACTGAAAAAAATAGAGTGCGTAAAACAATTCTCTTTTATTAAATAAATGAACTGAGGTTACAAAGGCTTTCAATAGCCCAACTAAATTTGCCAAATTGGCTATAACACTCATGTTCTCTTTTGCCCACAAAGGATTTCACCGTTCCATACATCATGCCTTCTATATCTCGGCCGTATCACTCATGTTGCAAGTCCGAGGTTAATGCAATTGCACGCCTCAATACTCTACGACATTCCATGCCTCATCACGATCAAGCGAAGCTCTACCGCGAGCAGACATTCCCTGAACTTGCTAGCAAACTAGTGGGAGATTAGTACTTTCGTCCTCGCTGTATTGATCAAAGACCCACTTAATTAAACCGATATTTAGTAATGCATTTATTTGTACAACATACAATTTAGTGATCTTTCTATGTTCTCCTTAGAATCAATTTTATGGTATATTTGAAAGCAGTAAAATATGTTATCATGGCAAGCATGTTATTTCGATTCGCATAAGCAAGCAGGCAACCAATAGCAATCTCGTGTTGCTTCGTGACTCCTTACCAAACATTGACGCACTCGCCCTTGCACCGACGCAAGGTGAATACACCTCATTCCTTCCCTGTCACTTTATAAGTGCTCTGTGCAGGATCTCTGTGTTTCTGCACTTTCAATCCATCGTTCCTTAACTATATGAAGGTCACTAGCTTTTCGGGCTAGAATAGACTTATATTTCTCATATCGAATATGTAAGACGATGATCGCTCTGTGCAGTTGCTAACCCAAACATAGAGGACCCCCGAATTACTCGAGTAAGTGGCTTATCACATCAATAGCAGGTCATAAACCGTCTTTATGAAGTGCACTAACAATACCGATTATTATCGCATCCCTCCTAGGCCGAACGGTCCCAGCGCCCTGGTGTCACACTCCACAACCAGAATACTGGAGAGTGGGGGACAGACACAGCCAGCTACGTACATTGAAGTGAATCCTACCTCGTAATACGGTCACGACTGTCTAGATGCATGAGGGTTTACTACAAGCCAACAGTCACTTATGGTCAAGAACAAGCCTAGTATCTCAATCTCAAGCAAGCAAGTAATGTACAAGATGGTATATCATCAGACATACAAAGTAAGGCATCCCAAACATTACATATTCAGATGATCATGAAGCTAGTCATACAAAATGCAAAGACTAGCAAGAGTTTAAGTCATACATGATCAACCCTAGGATTTGTCAATCATGTTACAGCCCTTAGGCAAACAGAAATGTAAATTTAACACGAGCTAACACTTGCTCGGCGGCTAAACGCCTCAAAAGAATAATTTATAATAGAGTGGGAGAGCAAAATAAAATTCATTCGTTGCCAGGGTTGCGTCTAGTGTGCACCATCTGGCTGGAAGCCTGGAAGATCCTCGGGTGCTACTCCGAAATCTGGCCATACAAAACCAGCTGGATCAGACCCCAGAAAGAGCAAGTGCCGCAAGGGAGGCTTCACTTAAGAACTAAAACCAGCATATAAGCACATAAGGACATAAATAAAATAATAAAAGACATGAGTTAGAGAAAACAGGATGATAAACGATAAGATAACTAAAGGACTATTCCGGTAACCAAGTTACAACCCGTAAACCAAATAAGGACCGGGGTTGTAACCCTTCGCCTGAACAAAACTTAGTCTCTAACCAATTATCGACAAGGTAAAGCATAACAGTAAATGTACTGAAGTAACCATATACTGGCACTGTCTAGACAAGACTAGACTCCATCCATCAATCACGGCCAAGCAATGAGTACGGCTTGATACTTTAACTAACTAGGATTATCACAAGCCTAGTTACTAACAAGATGCAATGAGATATTCCAACAGTCACAGGCCCTGCAGCTATCCAGTTATCCTTCCGCAGGTTGAGAGTTGTATTAGGTGGATACATCGCCCAGGAGACAAATGTATCCCATGGTGACTTGGGGGGTACAACACATGACAGTGTGCTGAAAATACGCCCTACTCGACGGCAGGCTACAAGTCTAATTAAAGCGCCCAGATAACGGGATTGCTTGTGACTGAAAAATCTCTTTATGAACTACTTGATCAATCTAGTCATTAACCTAGTCAGATTCAGTATGAATTCCTGATCGTGGTTACCAGAGATGCAAGTCCTAGACATGATACAAGACGAGACTGGTAGCTTACACAAGCACATTCAAGAACAATCACCCACGGTGTCAAGATGAGTTATTAATCAGCATGTCAAGATAGCCGTCGCAACAGCATTCAAGATTACATGTTAGATTACTTATCAAGATTACTTATCATGTCAAGAGTGCGTCACGACGGACCACCATCAAGAATTATCATGTCAAGTTACTTGTCAAGAGTGCACCACGACGGATAACTATCAAGAGTTATCATGTAAAGGTTACTTGTTAAGAGTGTGCCACAATGGACCACTATCATATCATATTCTTACATTATCATGAATGAGAGAAACTTGCATAAAAATAGCTAGTAACATATTCTTGAAGCCAAGGAAAAGATCTACAACTTTTATGTTGGGAGTTGGAAGAAATTCTGGCCACAATTCAGCCAAATAGGACATAAAATAGCCAAAATAGTCGCTATGCGGCCTTCTGCGGCACTATGCAGCCTTCTGCGGCACTATGCGACCTCCTGCGGTACTATGCGGCCTTCTGCGGTACTATACAGCCTCCTGCGGTACTATGCAGCCTCCTACGGCACTATGCGACAGGCTGCATCACCATACGGCACTATGCGGCAGGCTGCATTATGCGACAAGCTGTACTATGCGACAGGATGTACTATGCGGCACTATTCATCGTTCCTGCCAGATTCAGGACAGATGAACTAAGAAATGTTCAAATTTTATTTTGGCCATAACTTCCTCAAAACAAGTCAAAATCTAACTTATCAAAGGTCTATTTTGAGTAAAATCGAATTCTCTACAACATAGAGCAATCAAAACTTAAAAATAATAAAGTTTGATAGATCAAAATAAAAAAAACGAAAAAAGCTACAAACTTAGATCAACAAAAATCCATCCGTCCAAACCAAAAACTCCAAGTCCTAAAGATGCTTAGAATCATGTAGAGAAGAAGATAGAACAATAAAATGAAAGATCCATCATGAAGCAAGTTGCACTTGCCTAAGACTTGGTAGGTGGGAGGAGTAAATGAAGAAGATGAAGAAGTAAATGTAGAAATAAATGAGGAGAGAGAGAGAGAGAAGGAGTTGGGTTATATATCAACCCTCTCCATCTCAAACCAAAACAAGCCAAGCCAAACCAAGTCAAATTGAACCAAACCAATCAAATAAATCAAGTTAAGATTAAACCAAGACTAGGATAAGCAACACAAGTCTAACTACGGTCCACCTGATAAATGCCAAAAATCTCGTATACGCGTACGAAAACACGTATAACGGAAAACGGGAGTGAGACCTCTACCCACCTTAAAAGAATTCCATCCTCAGAATTTAATCAAGAGGCTAGAGATGTCGGGATAAGCTATATTAATCATAAGCAAGCTACGACTAGCAGTCAATCAAGCAATCATTCATGCAAGCAAGGAATTAAAAGCATAAAGCATAAGAAAGATATTATACCTTATGAGTCAAACAGGTGTGGATATCGCGAGCGGATATCATCCTCACGCTCCCATGTTGACTCACCCAAAGAGTGGTGACCCCAAATAACACGGACTAAACTAATAGTCTTATTCTTGAGTACCTTTTCTCTTCGGTCTAATATGGATACGGGCCTTTCCTCACACGAAAGGTTGGTACCAACAACCAATTTCGAATGATGAAGGATATGACTCAGATCCGGGATATACCGTCGTAATTGGGATACATGGAAGACATCAAGCACCTCACATAACGACGGCAAAAGAGCGAGACGATAGGACACATCACCTACTCGCTCTAGAATATCGAACGACCCTATGTACTTAGGACTAAGCTTTTTCCGTACGCCAAATCGAATGACGCCACGGGTAGACGAGATCCGAAGGAACACGTGGTCGCCGACTGAAAACTCAAGGGGACGCTGATAAGAATCGGTCCAATGGCGCTGGCAATCTTGGGCAACTCGAAGATGATCTCTGACTTGTCTGACCACCTTGATTGTCTGCATAATCATCTCTGGACCAAGCATCTGTCTTTCGCCGACATCATCCCAAGATAAAGGTGATCTGTACTTCCTGCCATACAGTACTTCAAAGGGTGCCATCTGGATACTGGCCTGGAAACTGTTGTTATAGGAGAACTCCACGAGATACAGGTGATATTTCTACGAACCACCGAAGTCGAGTGTACATGACCGCAACATATCTTCAAGAGTCTGGATCGTACGTTCTGACTGACCATCTGTCTGTGGATGATAAGCTGAACTGAACTTGAGACGAGTCCCCAAGCCCTCTTGAATACTCTGCCAAAAGTGTGATGTGAACCTTGAATCTCTGTCTGATATAATACTAACTGGCACTCCATACAATCTGACAATCTGCCTGAGGTACATCTCTGCAAGCTGATCCGTCGACTGGCCAATTCTGAAAGGGATAAAATGAGCTACCTTGGTGAGTCTGTCAACTATAACCCAGATAGCATCTCTTTCAGCTGGGGATTTAGGTAACCCAGTTATAAAATCCATGGTAATGTGCTTCCATTTCCATTCTGGGACCGGTAAAGGTTGAAGAAGTCCAGCTGGTCTCTGATGTTCAGCCTTAACTTGTTGGCAAACTGAACAACGAGAGACAAAACGGACTATCTTTCTCTTCATGCCATTCCACCAGAAATGATGACGGACGTCTCGGTACATCTTCGTACCGCCGGAATGAATTGAATACTGAGAACTGTGAGCCTCTGCCATGATCTCCTGTCTGATATTACCACTATGTACACAAAGACGTCTCCCATGTCGGAGAGTACCATCTTCGTGAATACATAACTCTGCTCTCCGACCTGCTTCACACTCTGCTCTAAGTCACTGAAGCTTGGAATCTGCTGATTGCGCCATCTTGATCCTCTCGACAATGCTGGATTGAACTTGTATGCTGGCCATCAATGCCACATTGGTAGGGAGAACTATCTCAATACCCATCTTCTGAAGATCTGCTAATAACTCTGGCTGTGCTGTTAGGAAATAAACTCCAGCTCTTCTGCTCAATGCATCTGCTACTACATTGGCCTTCCCAGGATGATACTGCAGATTGATGTCGTAGTCCACGAGTAGCTCTAGCCATCTCCTCTGACACATATTAAGATCCTTCTGGGTAAACACATACTTCAGACTCTTGTGGTCGGTGAAAATCTTCATCCGATCTCTATATAAATAATGCCTCCAAAGCTTCAATACAAAAACTACTACTGCTAATTCCAAGTCATGGGTAGGATAATTCCTCTCATGGTCACGAAGCTGACGTGACGCATAAGCGACTACCTTACCATGCTGCATCATGACGTATCCTAATCCTCTGCCGGAAGCGTCACAATAGACTAAAAATCCTTCAGTCCCATCTGGAAGCGTGAGAATGGGGGTCGTCATCAATCTCTGCTTTAACTTCTCAAATGAACTCTGACACTCTGCTGTCCAAGCAAACTGCACATCCTTGCGGGTCAACTGCGTTAATGGCGCTGAAATCCGAGCAAAGTCTGATACAAACCGTCGGTAATAGCCAGCCAATCCTAGGAAACTTCGAACTTCTACGACAGTACTGGGAACTGGCCATGACTCTATAGCTACTATCTTCTGGGGGTCCACTTCTACTCCACCTCTGGTGATGATGTGACCTAAGTACGAGATACGATCCAGCCAAAACTCGTACTTACTGAACTTCGCGTACAACTGGTGCTCTCTGAGAATCTGAAGAACTACACGAAGATGCTGCTCATGCTCTGCCTCATTCTTGCTATAGACTAAGATGTCGTCTATAAACACTATCACTAACTGGTCCAAAAAGGACATGAAGATACGATTCATGAGGTCCATGAATACGGCTGGCGCATTGGTCGCTCCAAATGGCATAACAAGAAACTTCCAATGCCCATATCTGGATCTGAATGCTGTCTTCGGGATGTCTTGCTCTCTGACTCTGATCTGATGGTATCTTGACCGCAAGTCAATCTTCGAGAATACTGCCGCTCCTCTGAGTTGATCAAATAAATCATCTATCCTTGGTAGAGGATATATGTTCTTGACTGTTACAGAGTTCAAGGTACGATAATCAATACATAATCTTGACGTACCATCCTTTTTTTCACAAGAAGTATCGGAGCTCCCCAAGGTGACCCGCTAGCACGAATGAATCCCTTAGTCCTAAGTTTTTCAATCATCTTGTAGAAGATATCTAACTCTGAGGTGCCATCTTGTAGACTCCCCCGACACTGGTGCCGTCACTGTAAGCAAATCAATGGTGAACTCTATCTCTCTCTCTGGAGGCATGCCTGGAAGCTCTTCCGAAAATACATCAGGAAACTCTTCTACTACTCTGGGAAACTGAACTGCCACTGTTACTGCCATCCGCAATACTGGGGAAGAAGGTTTTACTTTGC
This sequence comes from Iris pallida, assembly GCA_029216955.1. Classification (NCBI taxonomy): domain Eukaryota; kingdom Viridiplantae; phylum Streptophyta; class Magnoliopsida; order Asparagales; family Iridaceae; genus Iris; species Iris pallida. The sequence continues at coordinate 2,903,149 of JANAVB010007798.1, read as the reverse complement.
CCCTGGAAAACAAAAACTCCACCTCACTGGGAATACCAAAAATAATCCTGCCAATATGGCAGTCTATTCTTGCGTATTGCTCCTTCAACTAATCCATTACTAGGACCACATCATAATCGGCCATTGGAAATTCTATCAACCTAGCGAAAAACTCTCTACCGCTAACTACGATTCGACACGAGGAAAATACTCTATCTACTCCTACAAGACCTTTACCAGTAAATATATTGAGCCTTACTGATAATGACTCGGACTCCAGTCCTATCCGTGTTGCGAATCGTACAGACATAAATGAATACGATGTACCCGAATCAAATAATACTGATGCTGAAAAAGAGTTGACGAGAATGTACCTGCCACCACCTCACCTGAAGCTAACTCTTCCTCCACGGTCAAAGCCATAGCCTGACCTTGTCTTCTTGGTGCTGGTCTCCTCTGCTGGTGACCTCTCTGCCTGTTCTGATTCTGAGCTTGGGCAAACTATTGAGCCTGAGGCGGCAATGGCCTCAGAGGCTGGTACTGCTACTACACTGGTACTGGATCCCTAACCGATGGACTGGTTAGGTTTAATGACGATGAACTGGCTCTATTTGGACAGGACCCTATCTTGTGATCCGGTGCCCCATAAGCCAAGCACAATCCCTGTGCTCTGCGACACTCTGATACTACATGTCCTGGCTTCCCACAATGAGTGCAGCCCATTGCGGAAGACTGCTTCTGCTTCTGTTGCTGAGGATAAGCTGGCGTCGAGTGCTGAATCGACGAAACTGTGGTCGCCCACCTAGGAGCTCCAATAGTCAAAGTCCTACCTGCCGGGGCTGGTGCTGATGACTGGGACATCTGCCCATAAAACCTCTTCCATCCTCCACTTCTATCTACAATCCTCTGCGAAGTATACTCATGCTTCTTCGCTGCTCGCAAGACGGCATCAAACGTCTGGTGCTCAAACTGCTCCACTGATATAATGATCTCTAGATGGAGCCCCTGCTGGAATCGCTGGGCTCGATCTAATTTGGTTGCCACCAAGGTAGGAGCAAACCGACTGAGTCTAGAAAACTCGACCGCATATCCATCGACCGTCCTGCCCATCTGCTTAAGATTGGTGAATCTTATCTGCAGATCATACCGAACTACTACGTCGAAGTACTTGGTTTGGAACTTGTTGCTGAACACCGCCCATGAGACAGGCGTCGGTAATCCAACTGCTAGCATCGCCCACCAGCTGCGGACTAAGTCTAATAACTGCAGGCGTACAACGGCCACCTTCTCTTCCTCAGAAATCCTAGCTGCTTCCAGGATAACCTCAGTGTCCTGAAGCCATACATCAGTAGCGATAGCATCTTCACTGCCGTCAAAGAAAGGAGGGTCCAGACGCTTGAAGCTGTTGGCCACGTTGTTCCCTGGGTAACCAACTCTGTCCATGGCATCTTGTACTGTCTGGTACAGGATATCGCCCCGACGATCTTGAGATGCAAGCAATTCCCTGATGAGACCCACCAGGGTTCCATTGTCAGGCTCTGCAGGCTGGACTGGCTAAACTGGGGGCTCTGGATCCCCGGAATGCATGACTCTGGAGGCCTCTCCAGAGTGTTGGGCTTGGTCTCTAGGTTGCTGCTGGTCCACTGGAGGTGCTCCACCTTACTGATCGGTAGGACCAGAAATAATGCCGCTGAAGAAACGACATGGGAAACAATAAGGAAGGACCATGATAGATCGAGGATATAAGCATAAAATCAGGTCAAGATTTAGAAAAGATTAGAAGACACCAGTAGAGATCAAGGGCGAGTGCTGATTGAGACATCTATTCAGTGAAACCCTCACACATCTTGATTTACAAGACCTACATGGGCCACCACTTAAACCATATCACGCCCCACAACCAGAATACTGGAGAGCGAAGGACAGACACAGCCAGCTACGTACATTGAAGTGAATCCCATCTCGCAATACGGTCACGGCTGTATAGATGCATGGGGGTTTACTACAAGCCAACAGTCACTTATGGTCAAGAACAAGCCTAGTGTCTCAATCTCAAGCAAGCAAGTAATGTACAAGATGGTAGATCATCAGACATACAAAGTAAGGCATCCCAAATATTACATATTCAGATGATCATAAAGCTAGTCATACAAAATGCAAAGACTAGCAAGAGTTTAAGTCATACATGATCAACCCTAGGATTTGTCAATCATGTTACAGTCCTTAGGCAGACAAAAATATAAATTTAACACGAGCTAACACTTGCTCGGCGGCTAAACGTCTCAAAAGAATAATTTACAATATAGTGGGAGAGCAAAATAAAACCCACTCGTTGCCAGGGTTGCGTCTAGTGTGCACCATCTGGCAGGAAGGCTAGAAGATCCTCGGGTGCTACTCCGAAATCTGGCTATACAAAACCAGCTGGACCCCAGAAAGAGCAAGTGCCGCAAGGGAGGCTTCACTTAAGAACTAAAACCAGCATATAAGCACATAAGGACATAAATAAAATAACAAAAGACATGAGTTAGAGAAAATAGGGTGATAAACGATAAGATAACTAAAGGACTATTCCGGTAACCAAGTTACAATCCGTAAACCAAACAAGGACCGGAGTTGTAACCCTTCGTCTGAACAGAACTTAGTCTCTAACCAATTATCGATAAGGTAAAGCATAACAGTAAATACACTGAAGTAACCATATACTGGCACTGTCTAGACAAGACTAGACTCCATCCATCAATCACGGCCAAGCAATGAGTACGGCTTGATACTTTAACTAACTAGGGTTATCACAAGCCTAGTTGCTAACAAGATGCAATGAGATGTTCCAACAGTCACAAGCCCTGCAGCTATCCAGTTATCCTTCCACAGGTTGAGAGTTGTATTAGGTGGATACATCGCCCAGGAGACAAATGTATCCCATGGTGACTTGGGGGTGCAACACATGACAGTGTGCTGAAAATGTGCCCTACTCGACGGCAGGCTACAAGTCCAATTAAAGTGCCCAGATAACGGGATTGCCTGTGACTAGAAAATCTATTTATGAACTACTTGATCAATCTAGTCATTAACCTAGTCAGATTCAGTATGAATCCCTGATCGTGGTAACCAGCGATGCAAGTCCTAGACATAATACAAGACAAGACTGGTAGCTTACACAAGCACATTTAAGAACAATCACCCACGGTGTCAAGACGAGTTATTAATCAGCATGTCAAGATAGCCGTCGCAACAACATTCAAGATTACATGTTAGGTTACTTATCAAGATTACTTATCATGTCAAGAGTGCGTCACGACGGACCACCATCAAGAATTATCATGTCAAGTTACTTGTCAAGAGTACACCACGACGGGTCACTATCAAGAGTTATCATGTAAAGGTTACTTGTTAAGAGTACGCCACAACGGGCCACTATCATGTCATATTCTTACATTATCATGAGTGAGAGAAACTTGCATAAAAATAGATAGTAACATATTCTTGAAGCCAAGGAAAAGATCTACAACTTTCATGTTGGGAGTTGGAAGAAATTCTGGCCACAATTCAGCCAAATAGGACAAAAAACAGCCAAAATAGGCACTATGCGGCATTCTGCGACACTATGCAGCCTTCTGCGGTACTATGCGGCCTCCTACGGCACTATGCGACCTTCTGCGGTACTATGCAGCCTCCTGCGGCACAATACAGCCTCCTACGGTACTATACGGCCTCCTGCGGCACTATGCGACAGGCTGTACTACCATACGGTACTATGCGGCAGGTTGTACTATGCGGCAGGCTGCATCACCATGCGGCACTATACGACATGCTGTACTATGCGACAAGCTGCACTATGCGGCACTATTCATCGTCCCTGCCAGATTCAGGACAGATGAACTAAGAAATGTCCAAATCTTATTTTGGCCATAACTTCCTCAAAACAAGTCAAAATCTAACTTTTTAAAGGTCCATTTTGAGTAAAATCGAATTGTCTACAACATAGAGTAATCAAAACTTGAAAATAATAAAGTTTGGTAGATCAAAATCCAAAAAAATGAAAAAAGTTACAAACTTAGATCTACAAAAATCCATCCGTCCAAACCGAAAACTCCAAGTCCTAAAGATGCTTAGAATCATGTAGAGAAGAAGATAGAACAATAAAATGGAATATCCATCATGAAGCAAGTTGCACTCGCCTAAGACTTGGTAGGTAGGAGGAGTAAATGAAGAAGTAAATGTAGAAATGAATGAGGAGAGAGAAAGAAGGAGTTGGGTTATATATCAACCCTCTCCATCTCAAACCAAACCAAGCCAAGCCAAACTGTCACGACCCGCTCCCGAATAATCGGACACAAGTCGGACACGCCCAGCCTTCATCGTTGGACACGACAAAGTAAGCTGTACCAATCTAGGGAAAACTAACCAGATATACAAGAATAAATATGAACACAGCATCTATAAACGAATCCCAAATCCAGATACATGTCTCAGAATTTATTACATTCCAGCAAATAAAAGTAAGTCTACTAATCTCAATACAAGAAAATAATATGAAAATACTAAGGTAAGCTCTAGGCCTCTGCAGCCTCTAAGTCAAGAGAAACTCCAGCTAGCTCTCCTGCATCTAATGGCTCTCCGCCATAATATGTGTCGCACAGAGCCTCCAACTCACCTGCAACATATCCCAGTCAGGAGCGGAGCTAAGTATATCCAAGAAAATGAACATGAACATCATGGTATAAATAAGAAACATGAAATATATGTAAAGTACAAGAAATAAGAACAAGACATAAAACTGAACAGGAAATACTAAAAGTAAAACAGGGAACATGATATGAGTCCTGAACATGAAATACAACCTGAACATGAAGTACAACCTGAACATGAAATACAACCTGATCATGAAATACAACCTGAATCCTGAAATACAACCTGAATCCTGACATGTGCAATATTGAAATACATCTAGATTGTGTGATCGGCTTGGGTAGATTCAATGAACATGAAATGGTACGGCTTTGGTCCCGTATGCACGATGCGGGGCATAAGCTATTCACATGAATAGTAACAGGGTTTGATCATATATCTATAGTATTTCCCCTCCCAGACACAAGTAATCCATGAAACATGAAACCAGACAATATCGTGATACATCGTGTCAACAAGGAGATACAAGGATAAATGTACAAGACATGAGAAATGAACAAATCCGAGGAGTATACTTGCCTGGCTTAGGGTGATCGAGAAAAGGTAGTAAAGCTGGATGTCCCCCTGTTATGATTACAATTGATTATACTATGAACAAATATCAACTAACTATACTTATAAACGAAATCCTATTTCTATGAATACCCTTTCCCATCTAAAGTATTTCTACTAAGCCCACTAGAGAAGAACAAGGATGTCTATGACTAATATATGCAGTTTAAAATTATAGTTCTATAGAGATCACCTTACTAATTTGACTTAAAACAAAGCTTAACCTATAGCTAGTAAGGCTTCTAGGTGTTGGTATCCCAATGTTTCACATTTCCTAGATTAAGTCCTATAATCTAAGGTAATCCCACTATCACATGAACCCACAAAGCTGAACATGAACCTAAAAAGTTGAACCCAATCAATTTCTTAATGGCACCCTAAGTGACTGGACTACTAATATGAGTAACATCCCAACCTGACATTTCAACTTGGTGAGAAGTCATCCTAATATGAGTACTGATAAAATCAGTCTAGACAAGGCTGATTTGGGTCAGTCTTCCCTAGGCTGGTTCAACCAGTCTCAACAATGCCTCCCAGTCCTAAAGTTGATAACATTAATTTTTGGACCCAAAATCCTTTCATTAACTGGCTGAAGTTAAACATCAAACAGAAAATAATCTACTCCTAATATCATCAAGGAGTAGAGCAATGATGATTCTAACTTACCATGTATTCCATCCCACAGTTCACTCTCAGGTTTACCATCTACTGAAATTTCTAAATTTCAGTCTTATTAGAACAGGAAAGCCAATTCAGTCTATGGCAGAAATTAGGATAACCATTCAATCGATTTGTTCTACTATAGGTTGTCCTCTGCTGCAAGTATCAACATAGACATCAGCAGTCATGCATAAGGGGACTTGATGTCCATGTATTTAGATTACAGTTGCAACTCCTTCCCATGTTCATTAGTCCAGAAATTTGGATTGAGAAATTCAATACTCTAACAGGTTTACACATGGTTATGCTACTAATCATTTAAATATGCTCAAGTATCAGTTCCCAACCTGGACTGATATAGGTCAGGAGCAAAAGTCCTCAGTTTCTCATTCCCAGGATTATTACATCTAAATTCCAGATCAACTTCAAAGGAATCATTCACTAACTACTCATATTTATGAAGCTAACCCACTGTCCAGAGTACTGAACAGGGATGATGCATACAGCAACCTATCCCTCTTCCTGAGATTACCCAGAAATTCTCAAGAGATACTAACCTGGTTCACAGTTCAGACTTCCAGTTATTACCTTTCTAAACAATTCCCTGTAGCTCAAGGTGACTCTCCTCATAAATACAACTGATTACTCTACTGGATACTCAAAATGAGAACTGAATCTCAATCTTATCCACTCCAAAGAAACGAAAAATTCATACAATGAATAGGACCCTATCCTGATAAAGTGACCTGATACCAAAATTTATATTAAACCAGAACATGAACTAGATGTCAAGTTCACAATTTCAGTAATTCTCAGGAACACACACACTGGTGCAGCCCATACAGTCTACACCCTGGAGAACTTTAAGATTGATATCATCAGTCTCTCATACAGGATTTGCCTATGTCACTTTAACTGGGTTTAAATATGTCACGCCCCAGAACCAGAATACCGGAGAGCGGGGGCAGACATAGCCAGCTACGCAATCCCAAAGTACGTTAATACTCTGAAATTACGTATAAGCTGTCAAGACATGGGGGTTACTCTACAAGCCATCAGTCAATCCTATGGTTTAACAATCCTAGGTATCTCAATCACAGGCAATTATACAAGAGCAAAGAACACGATCATCATACATACAATAGTAAGGCGTCCCGAACCATATATACATGACTGATCATGAAGCCAGTACCACAGAACTGAGGACTAGCTAGAGTATTAGTCGTACATGATAAGGACTAGCTATAGTCTAGAATACACATATCATGTTTATGCCCGTAGGCTACAACATCAAGGAAAATACCAAAACACGAGCTAAACACGTGCTCGGGGCTAAACGTTACAAGAGGAGAATTTACATATCAGTGGAAGAATGAAGAAGAAATCCACTGAGGCACTCTGGTGCTCCGGCTGGTCACTGTCGAGTAGATGGTGCGGTAGATTCCTTCGGGCTCTTCTATTAGAACCTGGCCATGCAAAACCAGTGGGGTCAGACCCCAAATAGCAAGTACCACAAAGGAGGCCGAACTATGAACTTAAAACCAGCAGTCATAGGCAATCAACAGGGAAAGAAAGCAATAAATAAAGAAGGATCGAGATTCGTGCACTACCAATGCACTTATCCTGAATATAGGAAGACAGTAAGTAAATCATCATTTGACATAAAGTAAACTGGAGAACATGTTAAATAAATAGAGCTAGGCAATATACGAAGAGAGGACGAAGGCACTGTTCCGAAAGCCAGGTTACAACCCTTAAACCAAACAAGAACCGGGATTGTAACCCTTCGCATGAACAGAACTTGGTCTCTGATCATTTATTGCTAAAGGTGACAATCATAGAGTGACAATACAGAGTATAATACATTAGAGTGACAATCATTGCAATCATTATCCTGGAACAATTAGGAACTGGATCTAGATAAGACTTAGACTGGAAAGGTGATATACGATGAGATAACCATGGGACTATTCAGATAACCAGGTTACAACCCGTAAACCAAATAAGGACCGGGGTTGTAACCCTTCGTCTGAACAGAACTTGGTTTCTCCCACCATTTATCGGCAAGATAAATATAAGAAATCAGGACATGTAACAATCTTGTACAGAATCAAGACAAGAATAGACTGGTAAACTCCATCCAACATTCACGGCCAAGCAATAAGTACGGCTTGATACTTTAACTAACTAGGGTTATCACAGGCCTAGTTACTAGCAAGATGCAAAGAGATTTCCAAGTCCAGTTACCCGCCTGCTGCTACCTGAGTGATCCCAGCAAAGAAAAAGAAAAGATAGCATGATATAGCAGACACACTGTAGTAAGATACATGTGTCCTAAGGTACCACACTCAACGACGGGTTGAAAGTGCGCTCATCTCGACGGATAACAACAAATCCCATGTATATATATATATATATATATATATATATATATATATATATATATATATATATATATATATATATATATATATATATATATATATATATAAGGCCGGGATCAAAGGGGCAACAGGTAACTGGGAAAGTCTCTTCATGAATTATTGTATTATTCTAGTTATTAGCCTTAACTGTTTTCAGTAGGTACCCCTGACCGTGGTACTCAGGGGTCCCCATCCTAGACTTGATGCAAGACAATACTGATTTATTTGTACAAGCACAATCGTCCATGGTGTCCAGGCCATTCAATCTTGTCGTGTCATGTTAGCTGTCGCAACAGCGTTTCGAGAAGTATCATATCAGGTTTTCTGTCAAGAGTGTGCCACGTCGGACCACTATCAAGAATTATCATGGCAAGTTATCATGTTAAAATTTGTCAGGTCAAGTTATCTTGTCAGGAGTGCATCACGGCGGGTCACTATCAAGTCATGTCATGTTTACTTGTCACACCATGTCATGTACAATTGTCATTTCAATCATGTCAATCAAATCGTGATTTATCACGTTCAGGACAAAAAACGTAAGGATATAAAATGGGCGTAAAAATATACAATAAAGGTAAAGGGGTACGCCATAGGAACTCAAGTTATACTGAGAGTTACATGGCATGGGCATAATAGTAATAATTAAAATATTCAAAAACTACAAGCTATAAAAGAGCCATGCGGCTCGGCATATGCGACCAAGAAGTGATCTCATACGGCTGGGAAGGGAGCAATCTAAGCGCCTCGGGATGGAAGGGTCATGCGGCTGGCGGAGGGAGTCGGGTTCATGCGGCTGGGGAAAGAAATCCATGCGGGTCGGAAGAATTAAGAGCCCATGCGGCTCGAAACAAGGGCAGCTCATGCGGATGGCGGAGCAGTAGAACATATGCTACTAGCGGGGGACATGTCTCATGCGGCTGAAGGGGATGAGTCCTTATGCGGCTGGGAAAAGGACTAGTCCCCATGCGGCCAGGGAATGACAGTTGCATATGCGGCTAAAAAATGACGGGCGCATATGCGGCTGGCGGGGAAACCGAGCCTATGCGGCTGGCGGAGCAGTAGAGCCTATGCGGCTGGCGGGTTGAGGGTCCAAGCGGCTCGAACGAATCCGGGTCATGCGGTTAGGTCCAGGCAATAGTGCATGCGGCTGGAACTGACTTGCCGCATGAATGTTCATGCGGTCAAGTGCTGCCATGCGGCTCGGGACTGTGCTTCTTCTCCAAATTTCCGAGAAGAAGTACACCATGAAGCCATGGCTTCCAAGCAGCATAAAACCTTCATCCGGAGTCCAAATTCGAACTTCCATAGGTCAAAATGGGGTAGAACGAAATTTTCTACAACATGGAACCATCAGTTGACAAAAATATACAAGTTTGACAGATTAAAACCCATGAAAACCGAAAATACCATAAGGCTAGATCTACAATAATCCACTCGGTAAAACCGAAAACTCCAAGTTCTAAAGATGCTTAGAATCATGCAAGGAAGAAGATGGAACAAACAGAAATAAATTTGTTCAAGGTTCGGCAAGGTGTACTTGCCTCTCTCTCTAATGGCTAGGGTTTGGTGAAAAAGAAATGAATGAGGGTGAATGAGGAGGGAGAGAGAAAAAGTGGCTTATATAACAAGCTCAAGTGATCTCCACCATTCATTCCTCTCCACTCAATCTAAACCATACACCTCATCTCATAAGAAACCAAACTAAACCAAACCAATCCAAGTCAAAGTGGAACCGAACCAAATAAAACCAAATCCAAGTTAAACCAAGTCATGAAAATCCTACACTTAGAAATTTTTTAAAATATCACGCAAATCGATAAATACGAAATAAGGCTCAAATAAACACGTATCCGTATAAAATACCGATACAGTGAGACGGGTCTCACAAAACATATCAGCCCAAAGTGAAATCAGTTATCAGTCCCAAGTGAAATCAGTTACTGTCCATAACCACAAACTCTCAGGTTCTCCTATAGCCACCCTCAATCCCAGGTTCAACATCTTCAGGACAGTGTATTGCTATGCAATTTCACATAAACTAAGGTTTCTAAGGCTATCTCGAATTGAGACAAGTTCAAAGTAGTACTCATAAAACCATGTAATCAAGTTACAGTCTAAAGAAATATTGATTGTTGTGAAATTTTCAACAACTCAAGACACAATTCACAAAAATCTACAAACTATCACTCAACATAGGGGATGAACTCCTTCAAAACAAAACAAGGATGATTGATATAAATCCCAAAACAATCTACTTATTTCTCAGAACATAAGAACTGATATCTAAATTAAATTTTTACCAAGTAGAACCCGGTTGACCCATTCTTGATTTATGAACCATCTTCAATTTAACAGTGTCCCTAACTAACCATAACAGAGCTAGTGAAGGGAATTACCTGATGTAGCACTGATCTGGAACACTCTTCACAATAGTTGACTTGCTCTCCCAGTTAGATTGAAACTATGATTCCTCTGAGTAGATAACCAAACAGGGAATAACAGAGTATTGTAAGTTGTGGTTACTCCCTTAGACTCGATCTAGGAATACTATACCAATCGTCAAGTAAAATCACCAAGACTTGAGAATAAAGAATATGTGATAAATACCTCAAATGGAGATGTCTGAATCCTTGTGAATGACAAATCCTGCCAATTATGGAAATCCTTCAGGTAGATAAGATCTACAATATTTAAGATCTGGATTATCAGATCTGAACAATTTTACAGGAAAGATCGATCAAGATCGACAACTCTACACATTACTGGAAAGGAACTAATCAGTCGATGATGGATAATACTCAACTGATTTAGGAAGAGATCACGAACAACTGATTGATTCACCCATTTGTGTTCCAAAGCCAAGAATCTCTGGAGAACATATCTGAGACGAAATCGATCATTCAAAACAAAATGTTCAACTGACCCAGGAAGAATAACCGAATAAATTTTTTTTCTTACCAATGATTCGAGTGATTTAGGAATCGACGGATTGAAGGAAGAAGAAGGTGAACTTCGATAATCACCAGTCTCCTATCGAGCCAAGAGCGATTTCTCCAGGGTTGCTGGTCCCGACGCCATAGCCGTTCTGTAATTGAGCTCGAGAGGAAGATGAGAGAGAAGGGAAATATGAAGAACTGCAATGAATTGTTAGAGGAAGGTGAATATATAGGCGGTTATTTGGGTGGTGTGGGGATTAAGCTCACTTAGAGCGGGAAAAATTCAATTCCTCTCCTACCAATTTGGTTAGAGGAAGGAATGAAGATTTTCGCTGAGCATTTGAATCACAACAGAATTTGGAAGACAAGTACAGTATGCATGGGTGTTTATTAACCAGCCCCAAAATAGAAGAAAAGCCCATGAAATAAAAGGCCCAAGCTGAAACCTAAAAAAAATATGATATATAAATAATAGTTTCTCCTATATTTAAAGTATATGAAAATTTCTACATTGTTTAATCAATACAATATAAAAACATTATTTATTTATTTTTTTAAAATTTTAATTATCAGGAAAAGTGGAGTTACACAAACCAAGTCAAATTGAACCAAACCAATCAAATAAACCAAGTCAAGATTAAACCAAGACTAGGCTAAGCAAAACAAGTCTAACTACGGTCCACCTGATAAATGCCAAAAATCTCGTATACGCATACGAAAACACGTATAACGGGAAACGGGAGTGACACCTGGCGTACCATGTGGCCCTGTGCACGGGCTTCTTATATCTTTAGGTCCATTTGTCGACCATGCAACGCATCTTATCTTTCATACAACCAAGCAAGTTCGCCTATCCCTATTTCAATTGGCACAATGTCCCAACTCAATGTTCATCAATGAACACCCCGAATGCCATAAACATTTCAAAGGTACCATGCCACATTGGACAGTTCTGCCACATTTATGCCACAACTGTCCTCTTTTTCGCAACGAAGCCATCTTTTATCAGTCTTGTGCACGTACGCATGCTTTGATATAATTATTCTCTAGCTATTTCTTGCTTCGTGCATTTGATGCACGCCTCAATTCAGTATTTTCATGTTCTACACCTTAGTATTCAATGCGTGAGACTAATGTTCCTTTCCTCCGACTCGTGCAACTGGGGCACGTCTCGATAGGGTATTCAATATTTTATAACTTGTGCACTGAGGCACTCGTGTCGACATAGTCTTTCAATGTTCTAGCATACTAACTCGTGCACGGGGGCACAAATGAATTGTGCATTGAGACACTCGTTGATACAGTTATCCTATGTTCTTATGGCTTGCGCACCGAGGCGCTCGCCTTTGCGATATTCAATGTTCAATAGGGACTCGTACATTTGATGTACATTTCATTTCATTTGTTCTATCTAGTGTTTGACACACACTATATTTATCTCTCGATAGAGCCACGTCCGTGGTCTCGATAGGTTAATTTAGCATACAACGATATATTTTACTTAAGCATGAAGGAGTAGGAAAGAGAAGTCAAAGTCCCCCCACCTTAAGCCGATATGCCTTGTCGTTTTGCTGAGTCAATGCGGCTCAATTTCATAACTTGTTGCACGACCAACTCTTCTGACTTAGCCGTTCGAGCACTTCGTACTTCATTGAATTATACGACCGATTTGGCTTACCGAGCCTATGCCTCAGTCTGTTATGGGGTAGCGATTTGGTTTTGCGGACCCCGTTGTAAATAAGGCAAAATGCCGACCTTTTATATTTCAGCGTAAAAGTATAGCCTGCACACGAAACCAACTAAATCAATACTTTGTCCGAATCGAACTAATGCCTTGCATAGATTCGATTTCTTAGAATCTTCGAACCGACTCAATGCTTTCTCTCGGGCCAACTTAACACTTGTATCGATCTTACTCGATGCGTTTTTCGGATCAACGTAACTCTTTGCATCGATTCGACTCGATGTATTTTTTGAGCCAACATACTCTCGTATTGATTCGCATCGATACATAATCGGGTCAACACGACTCTTCGAGTCAACGACTCAGCATAATGCACCGTACGGAGCGGGGCATTACACCTTGGACTTCTCTCTTCTCTTTTCTCTGCCACCATCTGGACCCTGACTTTTACTCCTTCCACGCCTATCGAAAACGAGCATCTCTGAGTGAGATGTTGATGACATGTCCTGAGATATAATTCGTACCTCATCATTAAATATCGTACTTAGCGAACTCCAGACCGACCACGTCTTCTAGAGAAGAAGCGCTTATGGATACTCGTACATTTTCCCATGAGTTTGGTAAAGTATACAACAATCACATCTCCTGAAATTTGTCGTCGAACTTTACTCCCATAGAGGATAATTGGTCAACCACGTCCTGGAACTCACTAAGGTGATCTGTAATAGACGTACAATCATTGTACCGTAGACCCACCGTTTGTCGGACCAGGAACAACTTGTTCACCTCTGTTTTATTCGCTTGCAAATATTCTAGCTTCTTCCAAAGTGTTCTTGCGTGTTCTATATTGGCTATGTGATTGTAGACATTTTCGTCAACGAACTGCCTGATGTACCCACACACCTGCATGTGCTCGAACTTCCAGTCATCTTTGGATTTATATCTAGGCTTCTCGGAAGCAAATACCGGAAGGTGCATCTTCTTGACGAACAACAAATCTTTCATCTTGCTCCGCCACTAGCAACAATTAGAACCGTTTAAGTTTACCATGCGCACCGGCTTCACATCCATCTTTTTTTCTTGGTTTGACTGTCAACTCTAACACCTCCTTTGAGCCCAAAGCTCTGATACCACTTATTAGTATCAGCAGGACGAACCACGACTCTGATACCACTTTGTTGGTATCTGCAGAACAAACCACGACTCGAATACCACTATGTTAGGAACGAAATACGAAAACCGTACTCCCAAACCAAGAAGATGCAAGAGAACCGAAGTAAAACGCAGAAACCAAATCGCCAAAAAATCACAAAGAGCCAACAATGCAAACAAAAAACGATTTTGGCATAGAAAACTCTTGCGAAAAAACTAGCTGGACGATCAGAGTCCAACCCTGAAAAGCCTCAACTGTGAATTAGAGTTTTACAACCTCTACAAGCTTCTCACCGATCCAAAAACGGATCACCGCAACTACTTGAACAGAGAAAATCGATTACAAACTTCCGAAAAACAAAGACGATGAGAAGAATTACCCGACATAGTCTTTCCTTTAATGTAGTCTTCAATCTCTTTCTCCCTTTCCAAAAGTTGTAATGCACCAACTTGCATTGGATTAGAGTTAGAAAATACCTATATATAATCCCCTAAATCCCGCAATATATCTGGACTATTAAATTTGATCCAATGGTATATAAAACACCCCATAACTCGCATAGACCTGACAATTACCATGTTCGGACCGAACTCTGATTTTTCGTGCCAACAAGTCCTGAATGGTTTTGTTCCATGGGGATGGAACTCGGCCCGAATTTTCCCTGGGACCAAATTCGGTCGGAGTTCCCCATGGGACTCTGATACCCTGAGTTTTTCTGATACGCGAATGACACTCGTCGCACTTTCCGAACTTCTCCGACACACGGATGGCGCTCGTCGTACTCCGAGATATTCTCCACATAGGTTGAGACCCCCATCCAACACCAACACAAGCCATAGGAGCAAGGCAGTGGACTACAAAGCCTTCGAGGTTGGCACTACTGATGAATAGACTGATGATGATGATGACTGGCCAACCGATGAAGAGGCAATCAGAGGCGATGGAGAGAAGAAGAGGATATCCAACCGCCGACGTACATTTTAAACCAAAACATGCATGCAAGTGCAACAACTTCTTCCCGAACCACTCCTAGCTAGAAAGGAGCGAGCCATGATTACTACTCTGTGGACAAGTATTAGAATCACTCAAACTTATGTTATATAATTCTTGGATAAATTCTATGATGCTCCTATCCTACTCAAATTTATATTTATGTTACAATAGTATCATATAATCATATGATGCTCCTATGCTACTCAAATTGATCCTCTATGATACTATTGTGCATAACCAGGTACAAAGAAGCTTAAAAACCATGGAGAATGAATCTACTGAAGCAATTGGAATCCAGTTCTTCGCGGTATTGCAACGGAAGCACTCTGGAGATCGATATCTGAACCGCGTCAATGTTGACTAAATACGTACAACTTCAAATTTCTCTTCATTAATTGATCATTGCAGTGCTCTGAATTGAATTCTTGGCACATATGGCGTCGATTAGTCGAAAGATTCCGTTAACACAAACAAAAAGATGAGAGTAGCAGCCTACTCAATCAATCTGCAGTTGCCATTCCATTGTGTATAACATCGTCTCTTTCATATATATATATAAGCACTTCAGAAAGCGAAAGCACACTTAACTAACGAGCACAATGAGGATACATACAACGTATAAGTTGCTTCACGTCTTGTACAATAATTCTTTATATATAAAGAAAAGAAAGAAGAGAGAAGAATAAAATTTTGTCGTCTTGTACAATAATTCTTTATATATAAAGAAGAAAAAAGAAGAGAGAAGAATAAAATTTTGTCATCGATATACTATATTTTAGTTGGAGCTCGAGTTGTTAGTTTGTGTGCTTCTAAGAAATGATCCAGTCTTCGTGATCTCACGCAAGGGCCTGTTGGTAAACCGGACGAGGTTGTAGGCCCATGCCCCCAATATGGTACCGGTGATGGGCCCCACAATGTACACCCATATCGCCTCGTACCGGCGCTCGACGATCGCCGGTCCCAGGGACCTCGCCGGGTTCATCGACGCCCCCGATATTGGCCTGCACGAAGATACGATCAGTCATTACGTCAACTTTCCTATGTATGATATTTACAAGACCTAACCGAAACTGAATTATTAGTGTACATACACGTACCCCGCAAATAGAACATTCAGTAAGACAGTAGCTCCAACAGCTAGCCCTGCCAGTTCTCCAATCTGTTGTTTGTTAAAAAAAAAAAGTGTAAGATTTGTACAAGTTTTGATCAACTGAGGTTAGCGAATGCATCTCAAAATCGAGTGATATTTGCGACTTACTGCTCGATTGTCGGTGGCAACACCCGAGATGACGAACATAAGATAGAAGGAGATGATGAACTCGATGGCCAGAGACTGGAGGTCGGACCCGGCAGGGATTGTTCCGAAGTAGTGCTCGCGTTTGCCTCCGAATAGCAGTCGGAGCGTGCCGCTGGCGAGAGTGGATCCTAAGACCTGAGCTGTGATATAAGCTGGCACCTGGAACAATTTGTGTGCAGTCATTAGTGACAAACACCTTGAACATAATGAACCAACGCAGTAAAATCCCATGTCAATTTTCTATCCATGTGTTTCTCAATTAAGGGACTTTGGTTAATTACAAGGATCTGGAAATTCGAAGCAGAATTGTGTTTCTTAGAATTGAAATAGAATGGCAATTCCAGTTTTGTTGTTTAGACAATTATCTGTATATAGTATAACCTTTAAATGTTGTCACATAACGGAAAATAATATTATATACTTCTAAAAAAACAGCCAAAAAGTTCAGCAAAGAGAACAACTATATATACAAGCTATGTTGCAAGAATACCGACACAAATAAGACACAGATAAAAGAATAGGGACACATATACGTGTGAAGACACAAATCTATATAGATACGGGATATAAAAAAAATAGATACGGGATATAAATTTTTTTATAGATAGGTACACCATATTCCCGTATGTAACTATGCTCAATCATAGCATAAGTATGTATGGTAGGTTCTATAGCCTACGTATGTATACCAGCTAGCATAGTCACGTGCTGGTCCTACGTATTTTGGAACTGCGGCGTGATATGCATATTTTTGTTGCACAAGGATATAGACACAGAGACAATACGATACAAAGACTATTTCCTATCCATGAAATATAGATTTTTTTTTTTTTCATTTCAAATGAAAAAAATGTAATTCCAGTAGTCAAGGGGTAGATTGATGGTTAAAGATCCTAGTATATTCCACTCGAAGTATTATTTTCATTAAAATGTACTACATAAGACAAATAGAAATTCGATCCAATTTATCGTAATTGGTTAGTTAACATGTTGGTTAACCATATTCTATGTTGGTTTAACCGTATTCTGATCGATGAAACACATGAAAAAAGAAGAAGCATTGGCTTACCAAGTCATAAAAAAAATTCAACGCGGTTATTTGGCTTATATTATAAGATGCAACTATAAGTACAAGGTTCTTGCCTCATAGAAATTATTAAAAAAAGTTTCAAGTAACATGATATAATTAGTAACACATGGTTGAGAAGAAGTAATACATTGATGAATAAGTCTAATTATATAGGTTATCATTTGCAAACCTGTTTCCATGGAAACCTTCCACAAGTAGCGAAGGCAATGGTGACCGCAGGATTGAAGTGGGCACCAGAAATGTGGCCGACAGAATAGACCATGACCATGACCACCAAGCCCCAAACGATGCATACGCCCGGGAATGTCACCGTGCCATTTTTGCTCAGATTTACAGTCACAGACGCACAACCAGCAAATATCACGAAGTACGTCCCGAAAACTTCAGCTATTATCTAAATATTGTATAACCAGAAAGACGAATCAAACCCTTGGTCTCAAGAAAACCTACTAAGTTAATAGTAGAAATATATGTTCAACACTACTAGTGCCTAAAGATGCATGCAAGTAATAAGTATCTATGATGGAATTAGTGTTTCAAATAACTTAGGTTTCATACACGGTCATAACTCCACCGGCAGTTAGGGATGGATGCCACTTGCCTGAAGAGAATCGGCTGTTTAAAATTAAATAGTGGACTAAATCCTGTAATAAACTTCTAATAAAGTTTTTTACATGCATACTCAAAATTGTTCCTTTTTCCATAGGCATTGATCCCCTATTTGATAGCATTTGAGAACAAATGTTATATTCAAGAAGTGTTTTGACATTATTTAGTTCACCTAGAAATTGACTATGAAATCCTTGAAGAAGCTATCATGGCAAACAAGCAAAGTAGTAAGGGAATAATAATAATAATAATAATAATAATAATAATAATAACAACAACGCAACATTTCTACTGATAATTAAAATTTGCAAACTATTTTAACCATTATAAGTTATAACCACAGTTACTTTATCTAGTATGGTTGGTATGAAACTTGTTAAACCAAGGTAAATTCATGGATGCTCGTGAATGTTTATTACAAGGTTTCTAAAGAAAACTATTTCTGAAGGTATACACAATCAAGAATATGGTTATTAAATTCCAATTGGTTGAGCAGTTTAAGCTAAAGTCTCGTACGTTCTTCTGTTACGATTTGCTAAAAGGACAACTATGTAAGGAACTATGTACACCCATATCATTAATCTTTCTAATGTGAAAGTACAAAGACAGACCGAAAAAAAATGAACCGCATGACAAATCGAGAGGCCACGTGGCAGCCCGTTGTTGTCCGAAATTTTTTGCCTACATTAGCGGCGGGGGAGGGGGGGGGGGGGGGGGGGGGGGGGGGGGGGGGGTGGGGTGGGGGGTGGGGGGGGGGCTGATGCTTTTTTCTTTTTGAAAAATGGCTAAATCTACAACCAAATACTTACAACCTCTCTCTCCTACCCCCTACACATGGGTTCCACCGGATTCCATCTCCCCTCTCACCCTCCTGCTACATGGGCTCCATCCGACCCCAACACTTCCCCCTCCTTCGATCGAAGTCCGACACGTTGCGGTTGTAAAAAGATCGTAAACATTTGGTTGGTTGTAGGCACAGCAAACCTTTTTTTTTTTTCCGATATGTCTAGAGTTTCTGAAGTACAATTAGATAGGATAGGTAGTTGGGCAGCTACTATTTCTAGCAGATGATGTAACGGTCTTTAAAACAAAGGGAATGGAGATCAACAGAATTTGCTACAGTATGTATATATTTTTTGATCAGCTTAAAGTCAAAGTAGAAAGGAAGGGGCAAAATCTTCTACTAAACTAAGTTTAGCTTAGCCATCAATGTGTGTCACATGGCAATGACCTGACCTACCAGATTGCTCCAAAAAGGATAACAAAAAGAAGAATCTTCCTTTTAGTAAAATCCTAAAATAGAGGGAAAAGAAAATTGAAACACCATAACTGGTGACGGATATATTGATCAAATAAAAACAGTGATATGCATTGGGTAATATACTTGCTAATGTTTCTCTTGAAAAAAAAAAAAGTTTTATTGCGGTGACAAGTAGTGGACACGACACAGACATCCCAAAAGACAGTAGATAACTTGCCATAGAAGAAATGAGGATATTAAACAAAATAACAGTTCGAGGTATTAAATTGTTAAAATTCAATAGTTCACCACATCCAAATCCAAATCCAAATTAATCAAATATATACCTCATTCGTATCTTTTGTCCATATCATGGTGTGTCGTATTAGTGTTTGTGCAAACATAGACAGTAGATTTTAACTAATGATTAAAGAGATAATTACGGTCTCACCTTCTGCAAGAAATGAACAGAAAGGTTGCAGGCACAGCCTCTCTCAGCAGCAGAAGTAGTTCCATGTCCATTCTCATGATCCTGATCAGCTTCTCTTCTGCTCCCTTCTTCCAGTGATCTCTCACTCATTCCATTACCATTACTCATTGATGAGTTCTCCTCCTTCCCACCCATTCTTTCTCTCCCCCCCTCTTTCTCTTTCTCTTTCAAGAAGAATAAATGTATGACAAGGAAGAGGAGGTTTAAATGTGTGGGAAGGTTGGAAGGAGGACTACTATAGATGGTGGTCTTTATAGATCAAGAGCTGGAACAGACAATGGAAAGGGATCAAAGGAAGAAAGCTGCACAATTCTCCAACTACCATCAATCTCTCTTATAATAAATAATAATATAAGGCTTTTTTTTTTGCATGTAACTCCCCATAAATCTACCCCCATATCTTTTTTGCTTCGGAAGTACTTCTCAAGTTCACGAGTCATTTCCAAATATCCATGGGCCCATTTCTTTTGGATAAGTCCTAAAAGAAATTAGGAAGGCCAATCTCTATCCCTCCTTATCCTTCGTTCTTTCACTCCATACAAGGATCAGTAAAATATAAGGTTTAATTAATCTAGCGGGAGTTAACTAGCTATAGGTTTTGTGCACAAAGTCCAGTACGCATTGTCGGACATCTCAAAATAAATAAATAAATAAATAAAACTAGAGGTCTTGTTACTCTACATGTTAGTGACATAACATGAGGGATTTTTGGGTAAATAATAAGTTTATTATTTTATAAAATAGGATATATTTGAGAGGGGCATATGAAAGATTATATATATATATATATATATATATATATATATATATATATATATATATATATATATATAGCATTCAAATGTTGATTTTACTGATGGATTACAAGCAAGAGAATAAGAAAACCGTTGACATGCTTGTTTTTTCTCTTCTGAGGAATATTAGTCTCTTTCTCTTTTCTATTTTTGTTTATTTTTTTATCGCTTAATTATCAAAATATTATATTGGAAACCTTTCATATTCTTCAGAATATTTTTTATCGCTTAATTATCAAAATATTATATTGGAAACCTTTCATATCAATATATATATATATATATATATATATATATATATATATATATATATATATATATATATATATATATATATAGCATTCAAATGTTGATTTTACTGATGGATTACAAGCAAGAGAATAAGAAAACCGTTGACATGCTTGTTTTTTCTCTTCTGAGGAATATTAGTCTCTTTCCTCTTTTCTATTTTTGTTTATTTTTTTATCGCTTAATTATCAAAATATTATATTGGAAACCTTTCATATTCTTCAGAATATTTTTTTATCGCTTAATTATCAAAATATTATATTGGAAACCTTTCATATCAAAATATATATATATATATATATATATATATATATATATATATATATATATATATATATATATATATATATATATATATATATTTTATATATATATATATATATATATATATATATATAGCATTCAAATGTTGATTTTACTGATGGATTACAAGCAAGAGAATAAGAAAACCGTTGACATGCTTGTTTTTTCTCTTCTGAGGAATATTAGTCTCTTTCTCTTTTCTATTTTTGTTTATTTTTTGATCGCTTAATTATCAAAATATTATATTGGAAACCTTTCATATTCTTCCTTTTTGTTAATTGAAATGTTTTCCTACATTTCTCAATGAAAGATATCGTGCCATCGCTTGCATATTTTGATTTCTTGTTATACATATATTGATAGCATTTTTTTTAATTAATACTAATTTGTATATTTTTGTGATTTTTTAATATATATAGATAGTTGACGAAGAAACTCCAAAAATCTCAAACACAATATGGTCTTTTCCATTTTGAGGTTTCGCCCAGTTTATTAATTATTTTTTATTAAGTTTTTTTTTTATTAAAAGTAAGGTAAATGATAGGTGGGAGATGGTCTGAATCCTAGAAACATCGGAGAAAAGATGGTCCATCACCCTACAAGCCCGCGCATTTGTAGGAAAATAAATCATGTCCCGACTCCCTCCCGTACTCTTCGTTGAGCATCTTGAATTTTGTTTTTAGTCGATTATTGTGAATTCTTCGATAATTGTGAGTTTGTTTTTAGCTGTCAAATTTGAGTTGGTGTTGTTTATTTACTAATATTGTTGTTTGGCAGTGTAGTTTACTGTAAAATTTGCTTAAAATGCTTAAATGGAGATGAAAGCTTTGGGTACCTTGACTTTTCTGGTGCAGATTTGTTAAGTTTAACTTGGGATGTTGACTCAAAACAATGACGGATTTGTAACTCCTTTCAAGAGGGTTCTTAAGGCATAGCCCTTCATGAGAGATTGCATTGATATCGAATGTGGCAACCCACAACTATTAAATTCTGAAAGACACTTGGATTGCGTTTGGTTCATTGTAATGTAATCGTAATCGTAATGGAATTGGATTTGTAATGTAATTGAGTTTGTAATGTAATGGAATTACAATTACATTACTATGTTTGGTTGAAACATGTAATCAAACCATGTAATGTAATGTCAATTGCATTCATATGTTTGGTTTACCATGTAATGTAATTAAGTTTCTATTTTAATATTTTTTTTAAATACAACATAAAATTAAAAAAGTGGATCACTAAATTTTTTTAAAAATTTAAAAAAAAAAATAAAAATAAATAATAAATAAGAAAAAATTGGTTTTTTTTTCTGCTAAAAAAAGACCAAAAACAAAAAAAACGACAAAAAATAAAAAATACAAAAAATGACAAACGAACAAAACAGAAGAAAAAAAAACCAAAAATGAAAAAGCGATAAAAAAGAAAAATGATAAAAAAAAATCAAAAATGTGAAAACCATAAAAAGTGACCAATAATGATAAAAAATGACTAAAAACAACAATAAATGAAAGGAAAAAAAGACGAAAAACGACCAAAAACAAAAAAAGGACAAAAAAACGAACAAAAACGACCAAACACGACAAAAAAAAGACAAAAAACGATAAAAAAGAGCAAAAAAAAAAAAAACGATAAAAAGGAACATAAATGACAAAAAACGAAAATACGTAAAAAGACCAAAAACAAGAGGAAATTAAAATGAGCAAAAAACGACAAAAAGATTAAAAAACTTGCAAAAAAATCAAAAAAAACGACAAAAAAAGGGAACAAAAACGACAAAAACAACAAACAAAAAGAAAAAACGAGGATAAATGACAAAAAAAAGTGAAAAAAGATCCCCAAAAAAGCAAAAAAAGGATTAAAAAGCGACAAAAAACGTGCAAAATCGACCGAAAACGATAAAAGACGATAAAAACGTGAAAAATGGTCAAAAACGTACAAGATCGACAAAAATCGATAAATAACATGCAGAAATGGCAAAAAATATGCAAAATCGACAAAAAACGATAAAAAAGCGTAAAAAATTGACCAAAAACGATAAAAAAAAAGCGTGCAAAAAGACAAAAGACGTGCAAATAAAACAAAACCAATAAAAAAAGTACAAAACCGAAAAAAATGTACAAAATCGACAAAAAAGATTAAAAAGTGCAAAAGCGACAAAAAATGGCCAAAAATGTGTAAAAACGACCAAAAATCGAAAAAAAATGGCCGAAAACGAGCAAAAACGACAAACAATAAACAAAAATGACAAAAAACAAACACAAAATCGACAAAAAAATTTAAAAAGTGCAAAAGCGACAAAAAATGGCGAAGAATGTGCAAAAACGACAAAAAATAAACAAAAACGAACAAAATGACAAAAAATAAACAAAAACGACAAAAAAACAACCCAAGACTAAAAAAAAGGCAAAAACGAACAAAAATGCCAAAAAAGGGCAAAAACAAAAGGACAAAAACGAAAAAAATGAACAAAAACAAAAAAAATGACAAAAAACGAACAAAAACGACAAAAAGGGACAAAAACAACAAAAAATGACAAAAACGACAAAAAAAAAAAAACAAAAAACCCAAAAACGAACAAAAATGACAAAAAACGAACAAAAACGACCGAAAACGACCAAAAACGAACAAAAACGACCAAAAACGACAAAAAACAAACAAAAACGACAAAAAATGACAAAAAAGAACAAAAAGACCAAATTATAGCATACCAACCTTCCGCTTAAGTTGTAATATAATTGCGATTACATAGGTTTTATGATGTAATTGAGTTTAGAAGAAACTGATGTAATGTAATCAAACTTGTAATCGCGATTACATTACATCTAAATTTTTTTGTCCAACCAAACATCTGAGTTAGATTGACAACGTAATGCCAAA
Source organism: Iris pallida (assembly GCA_029216955.1). NCBI lineage: Eukaryota > Viridiplantae > Streptophyta > Magnoliopsida > Asparagales > Iridaceae > Iris > Iris pallida. Next base: position 2,879,089 of record JANAVB010007798.1, on the reverse strand, counting down.
TACATTACGTTGTCCAATCCTGCAAACCAAACGGGTCCTTGGTGTGTAACGAATAATTTCGCTTCCTTATATCCTAATCTATAAGCCATTGCGGCCAGAATGACTTGGTCTCAAATCAAGAAATTTGGAGGATAGTTCGTGAATGAACATGAGTTCCCAAATTTAGAAGAGTCTATTAGTCCCGAAGACAGATCAAAAGATGGAGAGATCCTGTGAGGGGTAGAGATACACGCATGACTACCAAGTCTGCTTTCTACTGGATCCCCAATACCAGGGAAGCACTGTATGGACAGGTTATAAACTGACTTCAAAGAAAATATAAAATACAACAATAAACTCAAAAAAATATTTTCCTCTTTACGTTCGTAGACGCTACAACGAGATAGAAAAAATTATAAGAAGAAAATACAAGAATTAACTCCTTGACGAAGTGAACAAAGCCATCATTACTCAAAGCAATTAGATTTGTCCTAGAGACGATCTGTCCTCATGAACTAGCAAGTTCACAAGAGAACTTTTGGAATGCTCTAGGTCACATTCGGAAAGACTTGGGAACTCAAAATAAGTAAAGTGTGCTCATTGTGGTTCATAGACTGATGTTGTGTCGCAGAAACGCCCTGGCAACTATGGTTCTTTCTCCTCTCTCAAAATTTTCAATCTCTTCAAATGAGAAGAGAGGAGCTCTATTTATAGAGCAAATCAGCAACTATGCACGCATACGTACTGGCCAACCAAATCTCACAGAATCTGCGTGCCAATGATCTATAAGCCGACACTGCAGCGTACCGCATGCTGACAGCGCCGCCAGCGTCGCACGTCGAAAGCAGTGGCCGACATGATTGACAACACCGAAAGCAGCTGCGAGCATGCGCACAAGCACCTGATCCATTCGTGCGAAGTACAAAGTGCGCCATCAAAGCGTCATTTGCGCCCTTCGTCCGAGTCCGTGTCCGAGTCGCTAAGTTTGGGACTTAGCTCCTGAAGAATCACAAAGTGAGTGACCAATTAAAACAAAGATTGTTCTTTAAAGTTTAAACTTAACCCCTCTAGGAAAATTATCCCACATGTGCCAGCCTACCCTCATGTGCATGTGCCAATGCAAGCATAGCTATTATATTGGGATATACACATTTGTGATTTTCAATGTGGGACTAAAATTCCCAAAGCTAAGTTAGAAAACCCCAAAAGAGTTATCATCTAGAAGTTATCCGAAGAAGTTGAAACTTTTAACTATATCTTTTCTAGGTACTTTCTCTATCTTAAAAGCCAATGTCAGGATGCACAAATGGCCACAAGGTGATAAATTCGACTGACGCAACTTGCACACCGTATTGCTCAATACCTCTGAAGGCCAAATTTTGATGTTGATTGTGTTTGCCATTAAAACGTCTTTGAATAAACTTTATATATACTAACAAGCATAACAGAGTTCAACGTAGGATCTCGGTGGAATCTTTAGAGTACACTTTTGTTTTTGTAGAAACTGTGACGATGGAGAGGTGATTCTTTACTCCGTGGACGATCTGATGACGATCTCGAACTCTCTGAACGTCTGAGTTGCTCTGAAAAAGTGATGAGTCGAAGAAGCTTGAATGAAGGAATGATTCTTCTATTTATAGGCAACGGAATGATCCGTTTATGCGCGCATGGAGATTTCGCACGTAGGGACGTCACGTGTCTGACTTTGTTGGACACATGGATGTTGTGCCTGGAAGCTCGAACTGAATCTGTTTGAAACTGCATTGTTGGGCTGCGGAGGAGCTGACATGTGGCAGTTGTTGAGATTAGTTTGTTGCTGAGATCTTGGGTGGTTACCACCGTTCGTGAGCAGAACTGAGTCAATGACACGTGGCGTGTGCTCATTGTTCAAAGATCTTTGATCTGTTGTAAGTTGATTTGCTTGGATGCGCCTAGAATCTGGCGCATGAAAAGACTTTGGCATATGACTTCTGAGGGTCAACAATAAGTGTGAACGCATGGTTGTAGAGGCGCATGCAAAGTTTGGGTCAGCCACGTGGTAAAGCACAGCTGTAACCGACAAAACGATAATGATTACATATCTTCGTTTTCTTAAAAAGTTGTCATCATTATTATCTTTGAGTTGCGTGTTGCAGACTTCTGACATTCAGCATTAAATGCTCGTTGGATGGAGAGCTTCGTATAGGCGCATTTGTCCGCGGGACGCGTACACCACTGAGCGCATAAGATGTGAGGCACATGGGACTAAGGGGCGCATCAGTTGCGAGGCGCATCGTCTTCAGTCAACGTTATTTTGAGCGTTTCGAGGCTCGAATCAATAAATTTGACTTAGCTGAATTTGAGATGGCAGATTCATTGCCATTAATGCTAAGTTCATCGCATTAACTTCGGAAAGAGCTGCCACTTGGCGCATGGGTTTAGATTGCCCTTTCCTATAAATAACAGAGAAGTTTGCTCTTCATTTCGCACAACTTTCCTTTGAGAATGAACTCGACCGATCATCCTCCTTGACAAGATGTTGCACTACGAGTTGTGGATCTCCTCGTTCAAAGAATTTTTGATTTTGATGACGAACTCCTTCAGAAGACTGAGATGCACCGGGTTAGCTTCGGTCAGAGCAGTACGTGCTCGTGCACCTTACTGGCAGTGTTCTTCTACGAGATGACGTTGAGTGCCTGTTGCATGCAAAGTTTGGGCTCGTCATGCCCCAATTTTCGTTATGCTGGAAGAGTCACCTGGTTTTGATTGCCAACCCACGTTCTGCTCAATAACTGCTTCATTAGCTGATGCACATGTGCGTTGACGAGGAAGTGATTCGCTCGTTAACCAGGAAGTGATTCGCTCGGATGAGGAAGGGATGCACTTATGTCAAGACGTCAGAGTGATGCGCCTATGCTGAGATGTCAGAGTGATGCGCCTAGCCGTAGAGTTTAGACTAGGCTTCTTGTAGTAGACTTTCAATGTAATGAAAAAGTCATGTAATAGATTTTCATATAAATAAAAATATCCTCTTCATGTGCTTTTTATTTTTACTGTCTTTGAATGATGCGCTGACATTTGTCCTACGTCTTCGGCGCATGATGTTTGTGGCGCATAGAAACTTCGGCCCCCTGATGCGCCTAAAATTTCATGCTTCTACAGATTGCAACTAAAAACAAACACCTTATCCTTGAAAACTTGTAAATGAAAGGATTTGTTTTGTCTAATACCTGCATGCTATGTTTGAAATATGAAGAATCAGTAATTAGTCATCTCTTTCCTCCATTGTAGTTTTGTCAAAAATTCTATGGGAGAAGCTTAATAGTGTCATGGTATATATCACAAATAGGACTTCGAATGGTGAACTATTGGACTTCATGGAGAACATTGTCCCAAGCGATTCATTAATATTGTTGGTGATTATGCTATAATGACTATTTTGTGTCTGGCATGAAAGAATTCAAAAGAATTTCATTTCAAAGTCTATCGATCCGAATTCTTTTGTAATTAACATTGAGAAGATTAGATCATTTTGGTAGAAGCTGGATTCAAGATTCGAAAGTATTAACAAAAGCTATGGTAAATTGAGACTATTATAAGGGAAAATATGTCTAGTAATGTTTCTAACAACGTCCAATTGCCTATCTTTTACAAATTGCTCTATTACGGATTGTATGTTCTCAACTTTGAACTTGTATATCTAGTTATTGTATGGTTCGTAGTATTTACTTTGTACAACTAAATTTATTTATCTACTATGAATGAAATTTGGATGAAATTAATCTCCTTGATATATAGCATCCTTGGTCTAAAGGAAAAAAGAAAAAAATATATTCAAGAGTTGTTCCGATTCCATGTTAATTAAATCCTGCTGCTATTGTATATCGAGTTCCAACAAAGTTTGCGGGTTATATATTTGTCATTCACAATGTTTACATTCCACAGTAACTCGAGATAAGCTTCTGCCTGAAGCAACAAACCATGATTAGTTAAACCTGCTTGCCTAATGGACTCCACCTGCATATAATTATAATAAGGGGTTTTCACAAATAAAGTCTAATGTTTGACCAATTCTATTTTAGTCGTATGCAATTAATTTTTGGCACTTTGGTGATGTAATTAAGATGGAACTATGGAAAATTGCATTTTCCTTTTCAAATCTAAAAAATATATACATTATCCAAACATCCTTGATTCAACAGCAAACAAGTCTAATAATTAAAGTCTCTCTTTAATTATCACACTCTCTCTCTATATTTTTAAAAGGTTACTTAACATCATATAATCAAGATGATCAAATATACTAATCTTTTATAATTAGATTGTGCTTAATTGAGTGTTTGCTGGTCAGATGTACCTGTACTTTGACTTGGGCAATACCTGATACATAATTAGGTAAGACCCTATGCTATAAATTTTCCAACAGGAAAGGATGGGTAGGGTAGAATAGAACTTAAAACCAACATATATATATATATATATATATATATATATATATATATATATATATATATAAAAGATCAAGCGTCCGTGGGTTGTGGCCTAGCGGTAACAACATCGGCCCAGCGCGGAAGACGCTAGTTCAAATCCCTCTTGACATTTGCCAAGCCGGAGAAATGCCAAGCCAGAGAAAAGGACATATATATATATATATATATATATATATATATATATATATATATTGAAGAAAGGGTAATTAATTGCTGGAATCGCTCCCACTGGAATTCTAACTCTACCTACAAAGGCCACATGCCTCCACACTAACCACTTGGGCTAGCGGTTATATATATATATATATATGATCAAGCCATTAATTAGATTAATTATGTGAGCAACTGACCATACAAAATGATTTGACTTGGTCGAATAATTACAGAAGAGGTTCTTCTTTTGAGATTAATAATTACGCTACAACAATAATAGCTTGCAAAATAGTTCTATAGGCGCCCATATGATATGATGTTTTTTCACCATCAGAAACTCGGATTTTGTTACAGATTGAATCAGTTGATTCCTTCTTTCTTCCTGATGACTTCATCTTTTTATTGTTTACTTGTGTAGATGAACACACGCGCGAGGGACGGAATAATTTCTGGGTGTCATTCCGACACACAAGTCAGATCGATATTGAGGTACAAGTAAATCTGGTCGGAGTTTTATGGTATAGTTCTCGATAAAATTAAGTATGTCCTAGACCTAAAAGAGGCCATGGTAATGAGGACGTGGAGATGAAAGAAACACACGAACGGCTAAGTAGGGCTGCAAATGAGCCAAGCCGTTCGCGAGCTCCTCGAAGCTCGGCTCGATAAAAGCTCGTTTGAGCTCGGTTCGTTTACTAAACAAGCTGAGCTTAAGCTTCATTTTTGAGCTCGTTTAATAAACAAGCCAAGCTCAAGCTTAGAAGTACTCGGCTCGTTTGAGCTCGTGAGCTGGCTCGTTTATGAGCTTGCGAGCTGCCTCGTTTAGAAGCTTGTTTAGGAGCTTGTTTAGAAGCTCGTTTGTTCTTTATTGAGTTCTAATTATATATATATATTTGTGCATTATATATTTATATGTCCTTAATAATTGATATTAAGGAACTTTATCAATTAAATTTTTATAAATAAATTGTTAATATTACAAGTACTTGAATTCAAACCTAATTAATTGAAATCGAGCTCGTGAAGCTTGAAATCAAGTTTAATGAGATTGAAATAAAGTTAAGCGAGCTTGAAATCAAGCTTAACGAGCTTGATTTTGAGCTTATCGAGCTTGCTTATCAAGCCTGAATCAAGCTTGCTTATCAAGCCAAGCTCGAGCTCAAACCAAGCCACACTCAAGCTTAATATAAACAAGCTCGAGCCAAGCTCAAGCTCTAAAATAAATAAAAATTATCAAGCTCGAGCTTGAACTCGATTAATTCTAGTCAAGCCAAGTTCAAGCTTACAAAAGCTTGGCTAGTTTGCAGCCCTACGGCTAAGCATCTCAAAAGTACTAAAGTCTACCAATTATATATTCCATCACTGCTACCGTTAGTTAATTAGTGGTCTAGTTTCGGTTAGTATTGATTATGACAGTACGTACTAAGCAACTTCTCAACCAATACACTGTGATCATCATGACATTCTGCTACATTGAAGTCCCAACAAGATCAGCTTCAATTGACTTGCGATGTATATGTATTTCTTGAAAGCAGGGGCGGATCCAGAAACTATAACTGAAGTGGGCTACCAAATTTTTGGGTGAGTTAGAAGTAGATAAATCCATACAAAAAAAATCAAAAAAAAAATTTATATAGAAAAATTATGTCAAAAAATTTTTTTGGGGTGGGCTCCAGCCCGCCCCGGCTCCCTCTTGGATCCGCCCCTGCTTGAAAGGAATCAAGTTGATATATAGAGTGATCGACTTAAAACGGTGGAACTATATATATGCATCTTCGCTGGCCAGCTAACTGCAATGATTTCTCAGTGCTTAATTAGAACTTTCTCCTTTCTTATGTGTACATGTCCTCCTCATCGTGGATATTTTTATGATACTGAAAATTTCAGGGTTCTGAGAGAGACTGGCATGGCATGCCATGCCTAGTGGAGGGAAAGAAACTAGAAACGTCTCAACTTCCCAGAGTACCGTAACAGGAGTTGACATGTATATTAATTCATGGTGTAGGCCATACCCATAGGTCTCGTTTGCTTCGCGGGAAGGAAAGAAAAGAAAAAATAATCCTTTGTTCTTTTAATTTTTTGGGAAAATTATAATTCTTAATTATTATTATTATTTTGGTGTTTGTAAAGGCAAACGAAATTGGGAGCAAAAGTGGAAAAGTGAATTCTTGGGGTAGATAAGGGAACCATTTTTATCTGTGTCTTTGCTTTCGGAATCTTTTTTTTTTTTTAATATACTTTACTTTAGTATCCAAACGCATAAAAAGAAGGATTTTTCTTTTCTAATGCTCTGATTTCGCAAAACAAACGTGGCCATAGGGTAGACATTATGATTCCTTTTGTGACCAAAAAGCATGTTTGGGGAGGTAAGAGCATCTCCAACCCCATTGTCTTGTTTTGTATTGTGAATCCTATGTGGCATGAGGGACAAGACAATGTCTTGTATAGGTGGCAAGGTTATATTCACAAATGACAATGGGTTTAAAAAGTCATCTCCAATGCAAAAGTATTGAGAAGACAATACAAATAATTTTTTACAACTTCCAAGACAACTTTTACTCTTCTACTTCTTTTTTATAAATATTTTTATTCACAAATGATGATGTGGACATAAAGACATTGTGAAGTGCATTGTCTAGATCTAGACAACCAACTTCACATTGTCTTTGCCATGTCATTGCCATGTCAACTCCACACTTTATTTCACATTTGCATTGGAGAAGTACTTTTGGAAAAAATGGTTGTCATTCCTATGTGGCAACCATTTTTTTCAAACTCACAATAGGGTTGGAGATGCTCTAAGACAAGAAAAGTTGGATACCCAAAAAATTTAGTAGTGTCTTGTCTATATTGTCGTGTTCGTGTGTCAAAACATACATAATTGTCTCAGCTCTAGTGGTGAATACAATGGGTGGTTGGCCACGGGATCCTTGTTAGCAATCATCCGAATACAACTCGTATTATACACGAATTTTTTCCATATCTTTCAGAAACGTATAATAGTTGCATATTTTTAAAAGATTCGAATCAGTACGTAAATTTTAAGCATGCGAAGTTTTAAACGTATTCCATATAAATTATTGAAAAGTTTGATAAAAAAAAAACGTGGTGGGAATCTGTTTAATTAACCAAATTTAACATGTTTAAGAATATGAAATTTCTAACCTCAATATTTCCACTTATCGAATATTTGATCGATTCTTTTAACGTATTTTATTTGTACTGCATCAATTTATACTCATATTTATACCGTCCCAAATTTTTTCCGTTTGTCGAATTACTATCAAGGCACGGGATTTCGGTCTACTGAGATTAAGTCTCGGGAAGACAAGAGAAAGATAACTTGTTCGAAAACGTAGAACATATATCAGATATTTCGGTAATACATGCTTCAACAGTATAATAATGCAAAATCCCCGATATTGCATCTTTTTTGGTACAGAACAAATATCGCATGAATGGACACGTCTATAATAATATGAAATAACGTTTGAATAATTTCATTCAGCTTTGTATTACAACATTTGAAAATTGCCATATCCGTTTATGCAGGCGCCAATCTGAGTTAAAATGGTCACTTTATACAATAGAAAAACTATACACGTGTAGGAAGGTGATTTAGAATTTTATGAGGGTAGATAAAGATATACTGAGCTAATGTTACTAGGACAAATTGAATCTTAAACTCAATTTAGAGCATCTCTAAGTATAGTATGGTAATATGTCGTGATTTCTGTGGCATGAGACATAAAAGACAACACGTCTCTTAGATGGCAAGACTACATTTACAAAAAGACAATAAAGTAGGAAAAAAAAATCAATCCAAAAGTATTGAGATGCTTACTTTTTCCTAACTTCCAAGACAATTTTTACTCATCTTCCCTTTTTCTAAATATTTTTTATTCATAATTAATGAAATAGAGGTGAAGACATTGTCAAGTACATTGTAGAATTAGACAACCAAATTCACAATGTCTTCTATAACTTTTGCCGCATAGGCTTTATAATTTACTTAACAATTACATTGGAGAATGTTTGTAAATAAAAATTTAATGTGGCAACAACTTTTTTCCAAAGTCACAATAGGGTTGGAGATGCTCTTAGTGCAACGCCATATAACATGTAAAAGACCAAGGGTTATGTTAATACGTGTCCTAAGGACACATGCTAATACTTGTTTATATGAATACTTCCACCAGCATATTGATAATTATTATTATTTTTATTAATAGATGTACATTTTAGGTAAAATGTTGTTTTATTTGTTGTGCTGGTAGAAATATTTATATAAATGCACATTTATTGATATCTTATTAACATGTGTTCCTAGGACACATGTTAATATAACCCAAAGACCAATAAAAAGAACCAAAGAAGTAACGAGGGCATTCAGAAAAGTTGCAAAGCTCAAAGGTATTTATTGAAGATATCATACTCCAACCTAAATGCAGACCCAATTGGTGAAATAAATAGGTAGGGTCAGGGCAGCATATGAACACTGAAAATGGTTGTCCGTGTTTCCTTCATTTGATACACTTCAAATGACCATACTATATTTCTTCTGATCTATCATGTATCTTTCATTTAATACACTTCAAGGGACTATACATGTGTTTTAAAAATCGGACCGATCGACCGAGCAGTGGATTGGATCAAACCGGTTCAACCAGTGGTTCAACTATTGAGTTAATCTAAGTAGTCCAAGTTCAATCACTTATGGATACTGATTTATATAAAAATATTCATTTACAATCAGTGTTTAAAAAAAAATAGTGGGTCAACACTGATCCAACCTAAAAAGCTCCCGATTCATGGGTCAACCAGTTGAACCAGCCAGTCTGTTCCGGTTTTAAAAACACCACTATACATGATGCCTTCTGATCTGGTATTGTGAAGTTCTATGCATATCTAATTAGCATGTACCTTTCTGGAATCTGGATTCTTTAGCGCCAACTGTGTTTGCTTTTAATTAATTAACATAATAAAGTTAATGGAATTTTTGTTTTTGTTCTATTTTGACTTAATGTGTAATAGAGAAAAATAGAAGTTCATGTAGAAAGTTGTATCTTGTTATTTATTGGTTACATAAACTTAAACTACATATTCCAAATAGGTTACCTATCATCTTATCATCTGTTGGAGTCCAGTCTGGATTTGGTAATATCATATTTATGGAGTCCAAATCTGATTAAATATTTAATTTAATTTGATTTGGATGTCTATAATTAGTGCTGGGCTATTTTAGATATAGTAGGATTCTTATTTGAGGGTTTCCTATTTAAGAGATCCTATTATAATCTAAAATAGGATGTTGATGGACTATTTTAGTTGTAGTAGGATTCTTATTTGAGGGCTTCCTATTTAAGAAATCATATTACGACCTAAAATAGGTTTTTTTTTATCCTATATATATATATATATGGGGTGAGGGTGGAGGTACAAAGCACAGCACAAAAGTGGAGATTCGATATGCTTGTCCACAGAAAATATAAGAGAAAGGTCCGCACTTTGCTCTTAGGACTTCGTCATCCAAGACAGAAGGAAGAATAGATCTAATCGAGGGGTCGTCAACTTCGGTTAGGAAGATTGCTACGGGTTGGTGAGCGATTTCAATTGTAAGCTCTTTCATTTCTTCTTGAGTGTGGTGAGGGGGTTGAACTTATTAGGGCAAAGGGTTTAACATTAGTTTTTGTCAATCTTGTAATTTCATCTGAGTTATAGAAATTGGGATTATGCTTGTCTTTATCTGTGCTTGGTGTCCGTTAGACGGGGGTTGGTTATTTCAGATAGGTTAGCCTAAGTTTCCGTCGCAGCAATGTCTCAGACACGGTATTGGAACGCAGGAGGACGTATCTGATTCTCAACATCATCTAGGTATTATAACATAATCATCTAACTACTTTGACTAAAACTGTGACAACATACACACATATATAAAAGATTATGACAGTGGATCATAAAAACATCATGGTATCTTTTATGAAGTTTTGTATTCTTTTAACCCACCTCGAATTGAATAATGGTGATAGTGAATTATTATAATTAATGGTTTTACTTGACACAAGAATTAAGCATGAGAGAAATATTATAGTGTGCACTCCATATTATCAACTCTACATGCAACTCGGGTATCACTAGGGAGATTTCAAGAAAGCTCGAACTATACAACGCCAATGTGTATGGTAATAACACTTGATGCTTGCTTCCAGAAAAAAAAAATGTATATTTGAATTGCAAAAACACGAGAAAATGTTGTGTACATCTTTAACTTTTCTGAAACCCTGCAGTTAGCAGGAGCCATGCGAAACAATGGGAGACATCCTTGTATTAGGGAATAATAGGTTTTTAAATTATATGTACTACAAGTTAGTGCTACGTGGACCTACACAAGTAGGGTAATTGCAACCTACTGAAGTATGTAGGGGTGCGACTCAGACGGGCTAAGTCCCAATCCGATCAGATAAACTCGTTATGGGTTGGGAATGGTTGAAGATATTCGGACTCGGGTTCGAATTTGGATTAAAATATTTGAACCCGATCGAAATTGGGTTCGGCTCGGGTTCATGTCTCGGATTACCAAAGAATCTGAAACCCCATATACATATAATTTATATATTATGTTATATATATGCACTGTTTCATACTTCTTAAATAAAAAATTTAAACTCTAAATTTTTCAACCCAAACTTTTTGACTCTTTATCCTAAATCTCATTTCAGTTTGTATTTTATAATGATTGAGGTTTAATTATTATTTAAATATGTGTTTAATATTGATCTTATTTAAAATTATTTCAAACATCATATTCTAGTCCGATTAACGGATCCGACCCAAACCATGGAACCTGGATTTCTTTTTTGTTCCTCCGAACTCGGTCTTGGACTTCATATGTTGAATCCGAGATCGAGTTGAACTTGAACTCGGACTAAGTTTATGATTCATTGGATTGGACTCGGATTGGGTTCAAGTCCGATCCAATCCACCCGAGTTGCACCCGCTGAAGTGATACAAAACATATATACTCAAATCTTTCACGACATACAAAAAACTCCATAAGTTGCGAGGATGCATGGTGGGTGGTTATTTGAGACTAAAGAGAGTCAAGGTCTCCACCTGACCAGTTGAGGTTAGACGACAAAGAGAACGGTAACCCCGTGTTTGTTCCCTCCTGTTGGGGACAATATTGAATTAGCTAATTATTTTTCTTCGGCACACATGGCAAAGGCATGAAACCCATGCCATGCATGATCCACGCGAGAGCTTTTCTTTACAATTTGGATAAGAAGAGAATTCTGAGCTGGAATCTCATGTGTTTACACGGGCATCCCCTTTTCTTTTTTTTCTTTTCTTTTTTTCTATTTTCCCGTTCTACTAGTTTACACGGGCTTCTTGTGTCCTAACGAGCTACTTTGACAGTATCAAAATGTTATATGCAAGTTTGACCATGATGGCATTTGTTTATTTATGTATTCTTCTTTCAAGAAAGGAAGCACCGGATAGAATCAAAAACGTGTGATGACTCTCATCGGTCATCAATATCATGTGTGTTCATGTGGCAATCACTACTAGGTCAAAAACGTCACAAAGAATGGAAAGCGTTGGGACTTCGTTAATCCTTTTTTTGGCGTCGCTAATTCAATGGTGACGACATTTTTGTCTATCACCAAAAAAGCTTGCAGAATTCTCACGTAGCTACGGTGACGCTTCTAGATGTCACTAAGCTTGTTGTAGGTAGCGTCGTTGCCGACGATGTCTTAGCCACGTCACATACATGTAAAAGTAGATGACAAGGGATAAGAAACAAGAATGTATTAGGGACACACCAAATACGTTTTGGTTTGACGTGTCAATTTGATGTGTGTTTAAACTTAGCAACAATTAGCGATGACTAACAACGTAAAGATATGTTATCCCTTTGTATTTTGCGACATTCTAGCGACATCTTTTAAACAATAGCGAACCGAACCTAATTACTGAAAACCGAATAATAAACCGAGTTTACAAAACAGAAATCAAAACGGAACCGAATCCAACAAAAAACTGAACTTAAACCGAACCAAATAATCGGTTCGGGTTTCGGTTTATTCGGTTTATGTGAGCCTTTTGTGGATTTTTTTGTTAATGGGCCAGTCTAAAATTGAACTTATTGGCTTTCAAAAAATCTAACAAAACACTATTATGTGTTTTTTTTTTTTTAATGATGTATTTGCTGCGATCAAAACAATCACGTTTATTGCTCTCAAATGTTTTTGGGGCTGATTGGAACTTAACCGAACCGAAAAACAATTTCTTTATGATTCCTTTTATGAGCTTCCTCCTGTTGGGAATGCGGTGTGACCCGAACCGGAATTGGCCCATGATATGCGATATTGAATTGGACGCATATACCTTAAAAGAGAATTCTCATGTAAGGCCTGAACCAATTCCATTTATCTACACTACATGATTCCACCTCCTAACCGATGTTGGACTAAATTACCAACTCCATTGTCACATCCCATTTGAGCACTCAACTGGAAACGAGGTACAATTTGAGCGCTTTGATATATATATATATATATATATATATATATATATATATATATATATATATATATATATATATATATATATATATGCAAATGACCTCTAGCCTAGTGGTAAAGAGAGATGTATGCGGCCCGAGTGGTCAGGAGATCGAATCCCAGTGGGAGCGATTCCAGAAACTAATTACCCTTGCTTCAAAATATATATATATATATATATATATATATATATATATATATATATATATATATATATATATAAGGTATAAATTGTATTGAGACCTAAAATCCGTATAGGAATGAGAAGGGAAAGATTTAGCCCATGGTATTAAAACCAAAGCCCAATTCTTAATTTTTCTAAGGCCCACTGAGCCCATTTCAATTAAACCCAAACCATTTACAAAATTCTCTAAATAAATCCCCAACCTTTAGGCTTTAAGCCAATTTTCTCTAAAACCCAATTCAATTAGCCCATGGTATTAAACTTAAACCTCTGAGCTACAGTAACAGTTATTTGATGTTCTTCTCTTTCGTTCTCCCTGAGCTGACAAACCCCTGTGCGAGAACAGGCCCAATCCGTGCTACTTTCTCGGTTTCACCTCGACTATTTCCCATCTACGCCATGACACATTCCCTTTTATCCCCGACTTTCCTCCTCCACTTACTCGATTAACTCTTCCTTACACCAGCGTTAAATTAGCAAACTTTTCCAATGCCCAGCTTAGAACACCGGACATTGTACACGTTGCGTTCATAGCCAAAAATATTATACATCTTCTCGCTCTTAAAAGAGCCTACTAAGTTCAGTAGTGAACAAGTTTTGTTTCTTTTTAAAAAAGGATAGTTTATTTTTCACTTGATACCCCGTTATCTCTACTATTATAAAGGGACTTCAAAACGGATCAAGATTGAGCCGTCTAAGCCGTGTATATCATCAACTATTTTCTTTTATAAAAAAATTTAAATTATGTAAAAAATTGTTAGAAAAAGTTTAAAAATTTGTTATACATATGCAAAATGGAGAATTGAACTCAACCAAACAAGAAGAAAACCTCTCATCTTAACCACATGAACTAGAAACAATATTTGACTATAAATGGATAATACTTTTATTATACGTTATCACACGTGCAAAGCACGTGCATTTACTAGTTGCATTAATTGCAGACATGGTCTTAATCAAATAGGTAATTGCTAAATTTAAATATAGCTTATGTTTGTGCATGTATGGTTATAATGGAAGTTATACATACAACTATTGTTATAAATTGTGGTCTATCTATATAATATATATGCTAATAATTGAACAAATATTAAGTATAAGTACTCTTTATTAAATATTAAATAGAGTTTAATACTAATTTATACAAATAAAGTAGTATATTTTGTTAAGTAAATTTCCTTTATCAGTATAATAAGACAAAGAAAACCAAATTTATATGAAAACCTAGGTAATGGTTATAATAATTTAAACTAATAAAAATTTGCATACCTTCTTGTACTTATCTAGGTTTTGATCAGACTAGACTTCGTAACCAGCTTACCTCCTAAAATAGATTCTAATATGTTTGTGTTTGTAATTTTCGGTATATAGGATCAGATTAGGCCGTAATCATGAGTATCGTGGATCGCATGATCTAGAAGTTGTCAACAACAATACCTCCTGGAAGGCGAATTCAGGCAAGTATACCTTACCCTATGTACAGTTTATTTAAATGCATGCTATTCTATATTTTCGTTTATACATATTTCTTTTCCTGTTATGTTGTTTATTGTCTTCCATGTTTTGCTCTATATTTATGTACTATTTATCAATATGGCTATCTTAGTTGATTTTCCATATTTCTACTTATTTCTTGCAACTGTGGTATGCTTTGTTCCATACTTTCGTTTACTTTTGCGTATTTAGATTTGATCCCTTAGTCCCTAGATGAGACGAATGTTATTAGGACTGGGTATTGACTAGTCTCGATCGTTAGTACGCATGACCTTGCTGCAATATAGACTCTCTATAGATTGGGAACACGTACTATATGACTCTCTATAGGACCGTTAACATGCGTCGGGCTGCAGTTATCCGATATATTTTTTAGCCATGACTAATAGCACTATTCTCATTCACATGTCACCTTTGTATTTTCTATTATGTCTTTATTCCTTTGTCCATTTAGTTGCATATTTTTTTACTGTTATTTAATGACATATATATTATGTATCATGCTACCTCCCTCTGAGGACATAATTTTCTTCCAGTTTTTGCTGAGCCTTTGTCGTAGGATTGTAGGGGATCATTACTCCGGGATTTAGGTATACACAGTCGATTAGGGATGGCAATTTTTTTCGAACCCGACAGGAACCCGATTTTTTTTTTCCAGTGGGACCAGGTTTGGGGACTTAAAAACGGGGATGAGGGACGGAGATGGGGATTAAAATAAATCCCCGGTTAGATTCAGGACCGGATATAGGTATAGTACTCTCCGCCTCGATAAATTCCCACCCGATAGTTCATATATATAAACATAATAAGTATAATACTTCTCGCCCCGACAACTCCATTTGAGATGGAAACATTTTGCTTCAAACATGGATCTTTTATTAGTTATGGAAATGTGATGGTACTACTAAACCAATTTAACCAATTAATCGTCATGGTTGTTTGAAGTTGAGGAGTGAAACCCAGTCGCATGTTCCTATTGGAATGTTAGAAATGACCAAACTTGTCTTCTGACAGTTTGTTCGCCATCTTCAGGTTGAATAAACCTCACTAGACAATAGAGTTAACGGGGAACGGAGATAGAAAACGGGGACGGAAAACCCGGCCCCAAAAGAGAAAACGGGTCGGGAATGGGGACGGGGATTGTATTGTTTAACGGAGACGGGAATAAAAATTTAAACCCGTTTGAGGATGGGGACGTGGATTAAGGATGAAAACGGGCCGGGTCGGACCGGGCCGCAACTAAGCCCCGGCCCCGGCCCTAATATACTTCGGGCCTAAAATCCGACCCCAGCCCCGGCCCTGGGCTTTTTAAATATCAACCCCAACCCTACCCTATTGGCTTTCGGGCCGGCCCCGGCCCCGGCCCCGGCCCCGGGTCGGCCCTATTCCAGAAGATTTGACATTGCCACATGCATTTTTTTTATTACAAAACATGTCAAAACATTGCTAATATGTTCGGCAAATCAAGTTATCTTCTCCTAAATCATTGCTTGATTTATATAGAATAATTATGGACCCTACCTAAGTTATTAAACAAACCAATGGCACAGGATTTATTTAAAACTCGTATTAAACCTTAATTATATCAACAATATAAGTTACATAAGAGTACATTGAGTAGTAAACAAACACATGGTTATATATATGCACACATTCACATGAGCAAGCATGTTCATACAATGATCATTACAAAAATTCATATGATTGAAAGTGTGTCTAGCCTTCTTTACATGTACACGTCATCATACTCTACTACTTCCAAATGACCGTTCACTAGATAGTAGACCACCAGAACCTTAGCAGGCCTCTGCCTCAGCTCCGTCCAAACCATGGTCCTCTCTGGACTGATCTCTCCTCTTTTTCTAGAGCCAACCTCCATTTCTCTTCAATCCCAAAAGCAAAGAAGTTAATGGTGGACTGGAGAAAGGACGAAGAGTTGATGCAATTTATGCA